>CAEFZX010030020.1:0-36487 GCA_903066825.1 Alfaro cultratus | reverse complement strand
GGTGGTCTGAGGTCTGAGGTTCTCCCTGGTGGCCACATGTTTCTGTCGAACCATACATCTTCCTTACGGCTTAAGTTGCTGCACCCGAGATAGTCTAACAAGATGCTGGGAGGCAGCTTCGCACATCTTCTCAAGTCACAGCATGCATGTGTAGAAGTAAACTGCTTTTAGGAAACCCACAAAAAGTCCTTTTGAAATCAAAATGAGCAGTAAGCAAGGATGACCAAAAATGGTTCTGGTCTTGTTGGCTAATCTCTTTTAAGACAGTTATGCATATGGGCATAAAGAACACTTGAGATATTTGTTACAGTTTAAACGCAGCTCGTAATGTCCTGACAGTGTGTTAAAAATATTTTAATATATAGTAAGGGAGTTTTGCACAATAAAAGTGGGAAAAAAGCATGAAGGATCAACTTTCTGGGTACTTTGCTTCATTTGTCAATTATAAAACTGAATACATTAACTTACTGTGTGTGTCACCACAGTCCTTTGCACTGAATCAGTATGTCATTAAAATAAGTGTCAGAATTTCATCCAACCAAATGCAGAGGGTAGGTTTCAGAAATTACTTTATTGTAATATTTATTTATTTTGTGTTTATTTTTATTCATTTGCAGTTTAATGAATTTAGACCTTCCTTCCTTTCTTATTTCCTTCCTTCCTTTCTTATTTCCTTTCTTTCTTCCTGTTAACATAAACATAAGTTTTCAATGAAAATGAGTAGTTTGTAGAAAAAAGTCATATAGTCTACCCCTTTTCTAAAACATCAATTCACTATACCATAAACAACTAACGGTTTCTGCAAAAATATATTTTTAACTCTATTGCTCCTGACAAGAGCCCTAAACATTAAGAAAATGGGTCACACCACAGAATGCCACAAATTGCTACACTGACATACATTACTGATATTGCTTGTGAAAAGTCACAATTTGAAATTTTGCTGTCTGCCAAACACTGAATGGTATAAATGAATCCCGGAGTTTCCATCTTGTATGAGGCATCTAGATCCCTAAGGTCATAAGAGGTAGGCTCACTCCGAGCTAAACAAAGGGAAGAAACATTTAGCTTCTTTAAATTAAGATGGAATATTTATTGTCGAAGATTACATTATCAGATTATGTCTTTCAAGTATTAGCTACATATTTGTTTTTTCATGCTAATATTTCCTTAATTTCACATCACATTTAAATTTCAAGAAAATTCTTGTAGTTCCTCTCTTTAATGGAGCATTGTCTGTCTTTGTCAATCTATTTTGAGTTACTTTATGTATGATTTGTACTATGCATACACTAGCATTGCCTGGCCTTGCTTCACAGACTCAGAAAAAAAAGCCTGTAGATTTAAGACTGCATTAAAAAAAAGAAACATAAGATGTTAAGGTGCAACGCAACAAAGGACGGAGTGGACACGAACTACACGCATAACCAATTCAAAATATATGACTACCTGCTTTTAATAAATTTCCTCTCTGGGACTGGAGAACAGTGCTTTTGTGAGAACTGCAGCTTTTTATGTGGCAGCTTCAAGGAACTGCTTTGTAGCTGTTACTTAAGTCTCCCTCAGGACTCACTTCAGCTTCTTTTTCAGGAACAGTCATCTGCATGGTCTTAATGAAAAATTCTAGACACGATATGTCTCAGCGCACAAAAGTAACCGGTGTGTATAGTTGTCTGCCTGTGTAGGAGGAAACACCAAGTCCATTTCTCAGTCATCGTCTGCGTCACTCTGTCACCACGTCCATCACTGACTCACAGCGAACTATGTGTGACTGGAGCCTGATTTAGACAACTCAAGGCATCCTGTGTGCCATATGACAAACAGCTGATATTTTGATTCTCAATTAGGCCTTGTGGCTATTATTTATTGCCGTGGATGTAGATATCATTTTCATACAATATGGACATGTGCTTGCAGTCACCTCACAGTAAGAGTGCATGCTGAGCAGCTGCCATCGAGTGTACAGCTTCTAGCAGCTTACACAAGAGAAGGCTGGTTGCCTTCTGTTAGCTTGACGCTTTAAACGATAAAATCTGACTATGATGTTCATAAAACACTATCTGCTTCCATCTCCCTCCTACGCTTCCCCCTGAGTTCTCATGTTTCTTCTCTTTCTTCCTTGTGCTGCTCCACAGAAAGTGTATAGCATGGTCGACTCTGTCTCTCTTCCTTATCCTTGTTTTCATACATCTTGGATAAATGAAATATGCCGCCATTTGAGCATTTTCCCCGTTGGATTCCCTGATATTTTTGTTATCTGAAATCGAATCTGGAGCTCTGTGTGTGTCTGTGGCTCTCTTTGCTTGTAATCTGGCCTGAGAGCACAGAACTACCCGAGAGGGATATCATTTGCTAAGGATAATTGAGTGAATGAAGGAGGCATAACAATTACCAGAAAATGCCTTGTAATCACGGTAATTTTTAATCAAAATTCTTCTACAAAAACACTTGTGATTTTCAGTCAAAAATTACTGCTCAGTTACTCATTTTCTTGTTTAATTTGTCAAAGTCTAAAAATAGATGACAATTATGAGCATGATGCCCTGTCTTTTGAGGAAAAAGAGAAGCAGAAGAAGAAATATCCAGCTTGGCCACAAATCACTGTCTTCCAGACTTTACCTGAGCTTTGACGTGCAGTCCCAGTCCCTCATGCGGTGACAGGAACAAATTTGTCATCCTAATATAGATGCTATCATTGCTGAGATGAATGTACTCAGGCCTAATTCCCATGCGTAGCGTTTGCTAAAACATGACATGAGGGAAGAGGAAGAGCAGCTTTGCCCTACAACCGCAGACCCGGTTGCTTGCAGCCTGCAAGAGGGTCTCTGTAATCAGATTCCTGTCTTTCAGGTCAAGATTTGTCACTCACCAAGGGCTGGGAGTGAATGTGATAAACTAATGACTGATGAACTGATTCAAGACAAAGGCAGACAAAGAAAATCCAAAAGGAAAACCAGACAAAGGAAAGACAATCCTGGCATAATGTGTTCACTTTGAATGTAAGAAGATTTTTGTGCAACAAACAATCCCTCAAGTGCTTTTGTAATGCGTAAACTCAAGTCAAAATGTATTTATATTTTTGGCTCAATGTGACATGACACAGATTGGGATAACCTTCAATAATGCATGGTAGATAATCTAGGGCATTTTATGGACGAGAGGCTGCACTGCCAGTTGCTGAGGATGATGGGAACTGACTAAGGAAACAATCAATGCCATGTGTTTGGAGATGGAGTTCTGGGCAGCATAACCATTTCCTGGACTCAGCACAGAGCTGACCTCCATGAATCCATTATGCTGGTAGTTCCTTCTATGCACTGATAAAGAAATAGGTCTGCTGCAGACCCAGTATCCTAATGCTGTAGCACAACTGACCTAAAACCTGAACCTGAATTGATGTGGTGGCGGGTAATACCTCCACCCATCAGGTGAAATGCAGTAGGTTACCATGGAAACCCTCGCTGCAGGCATGTGGAAGGACATATCTGAACAAGGATTTGCAGATTTCTTAGTTAGTGGGTCACCCCCTGTTGCTTGGACATCAAGAAATGAGATAGCTACTAATCCTTTAATAGACATCTAACATCTAAAGTCATTACTTGAGTGAAATGCTGTAAACAAGAGAAAGCCCATTTTGTTTTATTTTACATGTTGAATATACAGTATATGCAATTTATTGTTTTTCATGTTTATATTTAATTTGTCACAGAGAATCATATAAACAGAAACAGTTGAATAGCTGTTTAGGTGAGAGTTAGACATAAAAGATAAACTCTCAAATTTAACTCAGATTTTTGAAAAGTATGTTTTTCTTTTCTTAAACTGTGCACATCCTCTAAAATGCAAACAAAAACTTCAATTATAAGCAGACCTTTCACTAAACATGTCCAACACAATACCTAATTCATAGCAACCTGTATGCCAAACATAATTTATCCTGATATTACCTTGTATTATTCTAGCATTCTGCCATAAATTTTGCTTTTATAATTATATCTGCTATTGAAAGAGATGCTCTTTGGACACAGAGTATCATCCTAATCCAGTGGTTCTTAACTTGGGTTCGATCGAACCCTAGGGGTTCAGCGGAGCCTCGGCCGCGGAGGTAAAGACACACTTGTGTAAAATCGTGATGACATGCCCCGCTTGGCCATCACTTGCTGCAGAGGATCATGTTACATTGCTTGGCCAATCAGTGCTGAGGGGAATTTAGTGCGCGCAGTATTCAGCGGGTGTCGTAGTTGTACGTCGCGTGGTTTCTTTCTTAATATTTTAATCCATACTAAATATGTCGAGCAAAAAAGAAGAACATGAACAGACTTTGCTATGAAGACGCACTTGCCAAGGTGAAACCACGCCTATCTGAACTGGTCTCCCAAAAACAACAGATTTGCAGGTATGTAATTTGTGCAATGCTTTATTCTGGCCCCTAAAAAGTATTTTGTGGATTCAAAACAACAAAAAACAAATTAAATAAAAAAAAAAGAAAAAAGAATTAAGTTATTAAAAAAAAAGGAAATTCTTCAAAAAATCCAAATTTATTATTAATTGGTAAAATAGTAAAAAAAATATTTTTGGGGGGGCTGAAATTCTTTTATGGGGCGAAATATTTGGGGAGCCAGAATAAAATAATACAAATACTGTAATTTGCTGTGAGTTCATGGTTTTGTTCTTTGAGCTAGGTGACGTTCATGCATGGCTTATTTTGTGCACCAGCAAAAAAACATATACCTGTGTCTTGAATTTGGAAAAAAAATAAAATAAAAAAAATTATTTATCACTACAGAAGGGTTCGGTGAATGCGCATATGAAACTGATGGGTTTGGTATCTCAAAAAAGGTTAAGAACCACTTTCCTAATCAAAGACCCACAGCAGTAACAGGGCCAACGCTAGACATTTGAATGACCTAAGCACACGTTTTGTGGTGACATGGTTTCTAGGACAAGGTTTCTACTTATTGTTTTGAGAAATGCATTCACTGCTGAGCAAATGTTATTAGTAATATGAGAAAGCAAGTGCCAAAACCTACAAAACAAAAAATCCCCAAGGTCTGCAGAACTTCTTCACATGAAGTTATATATTATTTTAGACTAACAGACTTTAACACTGCTGCTCAAAGTAACAGCAGGGGGACAACACAGGGTAGACTGGGGAGAGTGCCACAGAGGAAAGCAATCTTCTCCTCAAGCAAAAAATTTTAGTTTTAAATTACTTTTAAATCCTTAACATGCTTTACACACTTTTATTTCTTATATCACTATGATTACTATACTCATAAGTATTTTTCACAAGCCTGATTTTTTGGTGCCCTATGCGCAGTGCGTGATCTGTGTAGGTGGACATTGGTAATAAACATATTGAGAGAGCTGGTATGAACAGTGTTTGTGTTATTTGCAACTAAATAAATATATGC
This sequence comes from Alfaro cultratus, assembly GCA_903066825.1. NCBI lineage: Eukaryota > Metazoa > Chordata > Actinopteri > Cyprinodontiformes > Poeciliidae > Alfaro > Alfaro cultratus. Next base: position 31,073 of record CAEFZX010030020.1, on the reverse strand, counting down.
TAATGGATATTCTCTAGAAATTAAAATTCAGCAATTATTTTTTTTTCTCAAAAAATACAGCAGGTTTTCTTTCTTTTTTTTTTTTTTTTTTTTTTTTTTCCTCGACATTTCTATTTTGCCCATGCTGGACGATGTTTTGCTCATACCTTGGTGGAAGCATAGGGAACATGGAATGAATAAGTCAGTGTGTGACTTATTAGCACCTAAAAAATTATTCAAAAATGGAGAGAGCCCTGCACAACTCAATGAGCTCTTGGCGCAGAGTTTCTATTCATGAATCTAATGTTTAAACTGGCAGATCGCTGTATCTTGCAGGTGTTGGATCTCATGTTTAATAGTTGAACTGTGCTCTGTTTTCATAAATCTTAGCTGAAAATTTCTGAGAGATTACAAGGTGGTTCATAAAAATGCTGTAAGGCTAGCAGTGTTTTTTTTTTGGGTCATGTGGACTTTTGTCCACATGACCAAAGAAACAGGAAAATGATAAAATACAGTTTCCTCACTGACTACTGTGCATAAAACTAAGTATGCATGCCTTCAATGCTGCTAAGTTGTATTAAAAGCAATTTGTTTCATGGACTATACATGGCAAGCACAATGTTGAAGGGCAGTTTTCATAATGGCCTCCGGTGAGCCTAAGATGATGGATATGCGCTGTCGCTGCAAGTGAACGCCACAGACCTGGGTCCACTGCAGGGCAAAAGGGTTACCTCCTTTCTACCATCTGCCAGCTGTAGGTGGGCACAAAGCCATGACTTGGTCTGAAGCATCACCACCTCAGGACCATAAAAAGTGCTGCAAATAATTTCAGGGGCAACATGATAGTTGCACCTGTGTAAGCTGTAAATCGTAATGCGTGCTGTCCTTGATAAACTGAATGAAATGAAATATTATCAACCCTTAAAAGCAGCGATGTGCATGTCAGTGAAGTATGTGTTTATTACTTCTGCTATTAATTCTTTTGTCCAAAGTATACAGTTTCCTAGAGGTACGATGGTCAATCCTGTACAACTGCATTGCAGGGGAAATTTTATCCTGAGGATGTTTTCTTTTTCTGAATAATTGAAAACCCCACATGCTTCCACGGCACTTACACTCACACTAAAAATTGCAGTATGATTCCAAGTGTGTGAGGCTGATAAGTTGGACTTTTTTTAAAAAGAAAATAGTACTCATCTAATGTGACTGAAATTCTGCTGATTATTCGCTTTCTCATTAATGTAGAAGTTGGTTGGTGTTATTTTTTAACTAAGGATCTTGCAACACAGATGTCTGACTTTTAGTTAATAAGCACAAAGACTTTCTGGAAACTTTTAGGTAAAATTGGTAGACATTCATTTCTTCCTAATAGAAATATGAGACTGTAATCTGGCATTATTCTCTGTAAAGTGTTGCAATATTTCAGAAAGCTAGGTATTGAACTAATTAAAACTTTTCATGAACAAAATACTCAAAATTTAGAAAGTGAAGACATGTTTTGAGACATTTTTATAAATTAGTAACAAATGTAAACATTCAGTACAATAGTAAAAAAAAAAAAAAAAGTATTCACATACTTTAAAATTGAGCTCAAGCACATTGGATTAGTCCTGATCATTCCTTAGATGCTTTTGCCAATTAATCGGAATCCAGCTAGAGTAAATTCATTATATTGAACATGATTTGGGAAGGAACACACTTGTCAAATATTTCCCAATGACAAATATCTAATCTTAAAGCACAAAACTGAGGTAGAACACAAAAAAGTAAAAACATGGCAACTCTAAATCTCCACCTAGATGTTTGTAATTTAGAAACAGAACACATTTGGAACCACTATTGAAAGATAACAGAGCAGCAGCGTTAGGAGCTGTCCAGAAATGTCCTGCAGTGGCCCAGCCAAAAACTCGGATGCCAATCTCCAATTTGGCGTCTTTGACCTAAAAAATGTCTGTCTAACAAAAGTGACGATCCATGCTGACTGAGCTGTAAAGAATCACAAATTCAAGTCTCCTAGAAGACTTTAGTTTGTGACTGTTGCTAAAGTTCCTTAAGAGGAATATTAAGCCGAGTGTGTATGTGTTTGTAACACTGAACTGACAAACTTTTTTCAATAAAAAAAATAATAAAATATATATATATATATATATATATATAAATATATATATAGATATATTTATATATATATATATATAGATATATATATAGATATATATCTTTCTAAACAGATTTTTTTGTCACTATAGAGTTTTTGTCATGAATGTACTGTGCACAGGACAAGGGTACACAAGTCTCTTTTTGAATGAGTCTATAACATAAAATGTACACCAAGTGAAGATGTATTGATGCTTTCTGTTGGCTCTAGATCTATTAGATGTATCACTAGCTATAGATTACTACACCTGAAGTAACATTTTCTTGTGTTTATTTCGAAAGGAAAGGCTCTTTTTCAAAGACATCTCATTATTCTACGTGATATTTTTTTTCAATAAACAGGCTGTCAAATACCACACAAAGGTGGTATTTGACATAACAAAATGTCCCAGTAAAATTATTGCTAAAGGTATGATCATGTCACCAGCATGATGAGAACAATTAATTCTGTTTTAGTTGGTCTGATTTTTTGATCCTGCATTAAAATTAACAGGTCATTTAGTTTACCTGCCACTCAGAACGCCCCACAAAGTGCCTTTGTGTTTAATTTTTGCAGTTTTTGCTTTCATGAGTTAAAAAGAAAGGCGACTTCACAGTAATTTCCACAAATATCTACAATGTCAATCAAAAGCAAACTTACTGTACTACTGTGAGCACTTTGTTGCTAAGTAACTTGATATTTCAACAGCGACATAACCTTAAAGAAGACAGTCACGATATGTGGAAATAAAATGTCTGACTATGTAACTGGTTAGCCAGATAACAGACTGATTATTCCTTCCTGAACTCTTGAAACTTAACAGCTTGTTAGGTAACGGGTTGGCAATGCTACAAGCTTGTTTTTTAAAGCTGAAAACTGTGAAAAAACTGTGATGAAAGATGTTTTCCTTGTCATCATTTTGAAAAATAAAATACATATTATTTTATTATATTAACTAATAATATACCGACACGAAGTGATGCATTATTGTGAAGTGGAGAACAAAACATATGGTTATCAATTTTACTTTCTTCAACTAAAAACCTGAGGTGTTGCATAAATTTGTATTGTTATTTTTACTTTGATATCTCTAAATAAAATCTAGTGCAACCACACTTCTTTAGAAGTGATTTGTTTAAATTACAGTGTTCACATCACAAAGAACCCACCATTTGCACTGTAAAACACAGCAGTGGCAGGATCAGGCTGTGGCAATGTATTTCTTTAGCTTTTTAAGGGAGAAGATGTTTAGAGTTTATCAAGGACAGCTGAAGCTAAATAAAAGGACAGCTGAAGCTAAATAAAGAGCAATCCTGATCGATAATTTGTTAGAGGCTACAAAGACTTCAGACTGGGCTGGAGGTTCCGGTTCCAGCTGTACTACTACCCTAAACACTGCCAGACCGCAACGGATTAAATCAAATTCCAGACATAAATCCATTTGAGGTTCTGTTGCAAGACACAAAAAAAATGATATTTGTATACTCCCACCATTAGTATGATTAAATTTTGATTATTTTGTGAAAAGGAATAAGGCATTTTCTTTGTTTTTAGACACCTTAGACACACAAAAGGTCTTGGGACTCTAATTGTGGCTAAATGTAATTCTACAGCATACTAAATCAAGCAAATTCAATAAAAATATTTGGCGCTCTTTTAAGATTTTAAAATAAATTGAATATCATGTATCAATTTTTCTACCACACTGCAACTATGATACATTGCTATATGCAGATAAAATCCCCCCAAAAATGCATAAACGTTTAGAGTTGTAACGTGACAAAATCCGGGTGCAAAGGGTAATAATTAAGAAAGGACTTAAATAAAGAAATAACTAAGTAAAATATACATAACATAACTGTAAATTAAATCCTTTTGAAGCTCAACACTGAGTATAACTAGGAGTACTATTACAATCGCAATAAAGAAGCCATTCTTAGCCGTCACATCAAATTTCTGAGAATAATTTTCTGGGTGTGACTCCGAAGCATAACGTGAGTTTGTAAAACAATTCTTGCAAGAATCAAAGCTATCAAAATAATGCCTAAAGATAGCAATGAATCTAATAAAGGTACATATTGCAAGGCTGATTATGAGGGCAAAAAAGGCTCCAGACTGTGTAGATATTGGACCGAAGCTTGCTGAAGATTTTTCACTCCAAGATTATTGTGACACTAACTCTATTATACTATGTTTGTAAGAGTCACGGAGAGTGAGCCTTAAAGGCATCCAAACAGTTCACTAAAGGTATAAAAGTGCAGCATGTCAAATTTTCTATTATCCCCATAAATAACAGAGCCAGATTTTGCTTGATCGTCTCAGGAACCAAACAAATACAGCCACTGTGAACCAGTTCAGCGTGAATTCAGCCATGTGCTGCGGTTGCAAATGAAATGGCCTTCAAAATGTGTTTTGAATGTCACTTACTTGCAATGAATAGCCATTACATCCACCTCACTCAGGGTTAACACTGAAATAGGAGGGCCAATTGGCCATTTGGTGGCAATGATGTGCCATAGTGGTCATTTGTTCTCCCTAGGAACAGGATACAGTCATGCGTTTCTTGATGTTCCTTTTCTCAGAATCAAGCTGTAAAAGTCAAATGGTAGAGCATTAAATGGCTTCATGAGAAACATGAAAGCCTGAAATTTCTTGGAATGTGTCACTGACACATAATGTTCTTAGACTGGACATTAGTTATATAATGTTTGGCCATATAGATATCATATGTATCAGTTCAACTGCATTTAAGGGAATGTGTTTATTGCTACTTATAGATTCTGTCATGTCTCTTGAAGGTTAAAAGTTAATGATAACTGGGTAGAAGAAACTGGTAATTTGTCTACATGTTCCTACTGAAGTTAAAAATGGCTATTACTCTGTTTCCTACCTTATCATGCTTGCATAGGTAAAAACCAAGAGTCATAATCAGATGAAATGAAGAGTACATTGTGAAAGGCCTACTTTTGTCAGGTGTGCCTCTTGTGATGCACCCCTTTTTTGTGTTATATGTGTGCGATGGGATTTGTGTATTGGAAGTTGTACTAGATGATAACAAGGCACATTACATTTGATGCAACCTCACCATCTTATTTTTTCCCCTAAGATCTGAAGACGAATGTTCAATGCCATCCAAACATTGTCAATGAGTGTTGCCGAGTGATTAATTTTTTTTTTTAGCAAAATATTATTCAGAAAGTATGTCAGTGTAAATCAAACAACACTAATGTGAGCTAATCTTTATTGGTGCAGAGAGAGTGTTTACATAGAATAGCATGATGTTCACTTTCATGCAATTATTAGGTCATTGCTGCAAAATTCAAATATTTGAATAGAGCTTGCACTAGTTCTACTGCAGTAAAGATTTTTTTTTCTTTATTAGTATGCTGATCAAGAACATATACTTCTTATATATAGGAAGAATATATAGTATATATGTATGCCAGGGTCTGGTGACTGGTACATCTTGACAACCCATTGTCACACTTTGTCATCATATTAAAACAAGGAATGTAGAAAAAAGTGTGTTCTTTGTGTTCTGCATACTAATACACTGTCAAATTTTGACCATAGTTGTTTATTTTTATTTTTTATCACAGTATATAATGTAGCACTCTTCTTTCTGTATACTGCACTTGTCTGTTTGCGAGACACTGAAGCTATTACCAACTTTAGATGATGTTCCAGCAGACGATACTGGTGAATGTAGGATGGCACCCTTACACTTGGAAATTCTTGAAAGATTTATATACTGTATGTTTGCTGGCTGGTGTAGATAATACCAAGCAATGCATGTGAGGATCCATCACTGTCAAATGCAGTGGCTTAGTGGCTCTTCTAGATAGCCGTTGTTCGTCTTGCCTTTCTTTTCTTTTTTTTCCCCCCTTTTTCTCCTTGGAGGCGTAAGTGCTACAGAATGTAAGGTGGCATCACTCAGGTGAATTTGATTAAGCATTAGCTGGGATTAACTACTATTTACAAGGGGTACATCCCAAATATCCTCATTCTGGACTAGCTGTTAAATGAACCAAATGAACTAGAAAAAAAGGTACAATAATAATGTCATAGTGAAACAGTTTTGTTTTACCTTTTTTGTATTAAACTTACAGATAAATGAAGTAAGCTGGAAAAAGGTTGCTAGCAACATTTTGAGGTATACATTTAGATATATTCAAAAGACAGGTCTTGATGACATGTAATATGAAGAATAATTCAGAAATCCCTGAAAGACAGTAACCCTGAGTCCAACGTCTGGTGTTGTGGCAGACAGGCGCCCCATGCATGTCTTCCCCTTTCTCTCTGTGATCATTTCCTGTCCTAAATACTGCAAATAAAGGTCAGTAGTGCCTCAAAAAACCTTCAAAAAAAGATGTTCCCGTTCTTTTCACACATATGTTGATAAGTGGCCCCTAATATTAAGCTGTCAGGCAGTATGTTGGATTGCTTATTGCAGCCTGGTTCATGGTCAAAATCAACTTTGTTTTACATGGTGGAGGCAGGTTAGACAACACCGCATCAGATCATTATACACGTTTGGTTTATGCAATGTAGCTCATTTTGGTGCAATGCAGCAAGGGACAATGGACTGTGTTGCATCATCAATGGCACTAAATAATAATATGATGTAAAAGTGATGCAGATATGGAAAGAGTGCAAAAATAATATACTCAAGTAAAAGTACAGTTACTTTAATAAAAGCGTATTTAAACACAAGAAAAGGAGCAGTATAAATTTTAACTCAAATTAAAGTAAAAGGTAACATAGAAACTTTAAGTTACTTTGTTACTTTTTATAAGCTCTGCTGCTGTCTTTAGGATTCTCTTCAGCAGATCATCTCCTCCATCTCAGCATCCTTCTCTGCATCCTCCACTTTATCTATGAAGCCTCTCTGCTTTCCTTTTCTTCAGAACCTGGCAGTTCTGATCTTCATCCAATAGATCCTCTGTCCCTCCTATTTAATAGCTATAAATAACTGTCTCTAAACTAAGCACCTGATGGTCGGTTTTCAGCTTTAACTAATACAGATTATAATCATAAGAATTATTTACATTTGTTCTTAAAATATTATTTGAATGCTTACATGTCCATAGTTTTGAACATCAATTAAGCTGAGTTTACATTATGATAAAGGCAGTGCCTTTCTCATACTTATAAACTAAAGCGATAGGTTTTCTTTTTCTCAGAGGTTAACTTCAACTGTATTTGATAGGTTTTTTTCCTTGCACCTATGTCTTCTAATTGATGCAAAAGAAATGAGATATTAATAATGGTGCAGCAGAAGCGAGTAAAAGTACAAAGTTTTATAAAAAACTTAAAGTTCAGAGTACAGACAAACTTTACCTAATTACTGCAATGCTAGTTACTTTCAAGCCCTGCAAATTTTTAGTAATGTTTTCAATTGTGCCATTTTGTACTTTTATTAGTTAAAGTGTGCAAAAACAGAAATCCACATCTTATATTAACAGATGCTCATACTTTCATTATAACTGTAGGTTGGTTTGGATGAGTCAGCTTTCCCTCGACTACAAGCTAATTTAATTCAAAATGTTAATGATAACTTATAAAGTGTGGAAAGGTATGACCTCATCTTATTTAGTGGATATCGTCAACTATTACATTGTTGAGGAGTTTCTCTTAAAGTTCAACATCCAGAATAAAAAAAAAATCTAAATCAGGTTTTTGCAATAGCTGTACCAAAATATAGAAAAAATTGAACAATTTGTAGACTCAAGGTCAAGTAAATCACTGCTCAACTTCATACCTTTTCATTTGATTGCAATAGAAAATGAGATTTTAGTAAATACTGTGTCTTATGATTTGTTTCTAGTTCCTTTGTCTTCCTTATGCATTTCTTTGTCTTATTTATTTTGTTGCTTCATGGTAAAGCACATTGGTCAACTTTGGTCATGTTTTGAATGAGTGCCTGATAAATAAGTTTGAGATTCACATCCAGAAGAAGGAATTCATATCGAGTCTTTGTGATTTTATGTACACAGTTGCTGTTTCATTGTCAGTAAATATATGCATAAGCATGGTCTAAGTGGATGTGATTAAGCACTGCTGTATGTAAATACACTATTAGGACGTGACAGTTCAGCAAAAACAATACTGTACCTGCTCTGCATTCAGCAGTAAGCAGACACAGCAGAAAAAGTCACTGCAGAGACAACCAATTTAGAAACTATCAGCATATGAGCTACAGTCAAGGCAAGACGTCTGTGTCATTCACTGTTTTTTGTACTGGTTTAGAGTCATTTTCTAAGATTAAGTCATTCCAACTGGGATTTGAATTCAAATCTCTTGTAAAGCTAATTTTATCTCATAAACTTTTTTCTTTTCCTGTGGGTAATGAATACGCTACTCTGCTCTAAAATGACAATCGTTTTGTTAATAAAGCATAACTTTGCACTCAGGGATTGTAGAAGACTATGACATGACATTAGCCATAAACCAAAGCCCAGAGGATTCCAAAATATCAGCCCAGACAAGCATTCAAGGAGCTTTCAAAAGGGCGTGTGAGGAAAGCCGGACCCTTCAAAATCATTATTCCATCCAGTGACTTTACCCTTGGAGAGATAACTGGAGCAATGCAAGCCGACACACCCTAAATCTGCAGAGCATGTATCACTTAAAGATCTTACTGTACTAGAATATTTACAATGTGTGCAAAGCAAGTGAGCACTAGTGAGCAGACCATTTTTTCATAAAATCTAAATGTATATGTATTCATTGTCTATCCATTAGTTTATGTTTCTCTGTAAAAATTGGAGTAATTTAATTAATAAAAAAACCCCCCAAAAAACAACAAAAAAACAAGAGCCTCTTAATAATTTTAATATTTAGGAGTTTTAGATTAAACTAAAAACTATGACATATTCCAGAATTTTTCAAAATGTTGGTAATCAAGAGTTTCATTGTATGCGGATTGTTTTTCTTAAAGAACATTCTGACTTTAATATTTCTTCAGATTTAAAATTTATTGTGTGACTGAGAATCCTGCAGATTAAATCTGTGCAATACATGCAATACATTTTGCAAAAACTAAGTATAAGAATATTTTTTTAGGTCCTATACTTTATTCTTAATTCTTTTATATGGAAGAAGAAAAAAATGAAGTGTGTTCTATGTTATTTTGATCAATTCTCTAATATTTTTTACACTCACTTTCACATTGGAGATGGAATGAAAAAACAGTGAATGAAAGTTTTCCTATTTTAAATTCAATGACTACATTCAGATTTATCACCAATTCTAGTGTCTTTGAATGTTCAGTGTCAGAAGAAAATAGTGTCCTACTGCAGTAACTCATCAGGCTGCTGTGTTAAATACATCCTGATGTTCTTGAAGTCTCCCAATGACTACAGTTTTCCATGCCTCATTTATCACCCACCCACATCGTTCAGCAGCTCTTTAATACTGTGACCTTTTATCTTATATGGATGCCTCTGATGGAACTGTGTAGTACTGTATTCACATACAAAAATATCTAAACCTGCTCGTTTGTTCTTTTTTATTCCATTAAATTCAATCCATCTCTGAAATTTTAAGTCGAACTGATATCAACACTTCCCTGTAGAGCCCATGAATGGGTACAGCAGGTACAAGAAGCTAGCCTTCACTTTTTACAAACCCTTCAGTTGGAACTGTGAGCTCAGAGAATGATAAGAAGGGGATGAATGCATGACTGCAACATGGAAAATTGTTATTGATTAGAGTATTCAAGTCTATCATTATACCAAGATCATTTCAATACTTACATTTCCTTTCTGTTTTCATTCTCTAAATCACCAAACACTCTCTGCCTTTCCCTCTCATCCCTCAATTTTCTCTACAATAATGGACATACATAAGAATGAGCTCAATTTCAGTTAATGTCTGTTCCTTTCCAGCCAGTTCAGTTTGTGCTTTGGTAACATTTCACTAGGAATTAAGACATAATAATAGCCCTTTGTTTGTTACCCCACCAGCTATGGTGTACATTCATTCTGCTGTAGAGTTGATGTTACTTAATAATAAAGTGGAAGAAAATGTGTTAAAGCTACAAATCACTAATATTTTAGTGTTCACAGGCTTTGAAAAACAGATTTAAAAATGTTTTAATATGTCTAAAAATAGATATAAAGTGGTTTATTAGAATTTGTAGCAACAAAATTGTTTTATCATTTCAAATTGAGCTATTAACTTATTTTTTGTAAATACAAAAAAATATACATTTTAAAAATGACACTAAACCTATCTGTACTATAAGACTTTATATTTCTTAACTCAGTCCTATTAATCAAAAAATAATTAATCCATAGTGATTTTAAACTATTGGCCGATTAAACCTTAATAAAAAGGTTCTATGATGATATTTAAAGTTGCCTCTATGTTTTCCTGTGAATGAGTGCATAAGTGAATGCACTATTAATGTATATTGCAATAATTTCTGGTACAATTTATTGCCCACCAAAATTAGTTTCATTACAGGCCTCCTTACAATACATACTTATGATGTAAGACTAGTCCATGCTTTACCCTGAAGGATCTAATAGAATAAGACTTATTTTCTTGGCTAAAATAACCCATTAATTATCTGATAACGTCATTGGATATGGTACGCATTTTGACATTTAAGAGGTAACACACACCTGGAGGACTGATTAGGAGGATGAAGAACCTATATGATCACTATCACTCACAGACACACCCACTTTATCCAACCATATCTTATTGCTACCATGAGAAACGCTTGAAAGAGCACCTGCAGATAGTACTCCAGCTGTGGAATATATTACTAAATATGATCATTTTATAAGTAAAACAAATGTTAGCTCATGAAAGGACATGTAACGCAAAATAAACTGAGGTATGTACTTTTTTTTATGATTGCTCATCCAGTGTTTGCTTATTCGCGTATGAACATCATATATTATATGTGTGTAGAAATGAAGAAAAAAATATATTCCTACCTGCTGAGGTTCTCGTGGTGTGGTCTGTTTAATTCTCCTGGTAGATGCGGTGGTGGTGGTGATTTCCATGATGGATGTGGATGTTTCCGAGCGGTTGGCTGTGGTGCTCGACTGAGGCGTGATAGAGGAGGGAGACTCCCCAACCAGCCGAACGCTGCCCTGGATCTTTATATTAGGATCGCCCTCGGCGGCCATGTTGAACACCTTTAGGCCATTGTAGTAGAGACCTGAGAGCTGGCCCTGAAAGGATCGACTCCGATCTCGTTCCCAGCCCCCAATTTGTATAGTAGTTTGGCTGTTGAAGATTGTAAGCTGTCGCCCTGCAGAAAAAGAATGTTACATACATACAGGAACGCTAAACTGTGGACTCAACCATTTTCACTAAAACAGGAAATAAAAGGACAGAAAGATAGATTATTTGCCCAATGGCTAATGGGACCAATAAATTACAAGGTATGTGGACAAACCCTGGTAATTTATTGTAGTTATAATAATGAAATGACAATAAAAAGGGTGAGTAAAGTAAAAGCTGAATGTGAAAAGCAAATAAAAATTAAAGCTTTGCTAAAAGGAAATTCTACCAATAATAATAATAATAATAATAATAATAATAATAATGGTAAATAATAATAATTTTTAAACGTTATAGTAATGCAATTAATATATTTGTAAGATTTCTTTTATAAAATAATTCACCAAGCAGGAACTGTCTTAAAAATGTTAAATTAATATTTTTTCAATAAAAATCTATATTAAAAAAATATAAATAAATATATGTTATTCTCTTGTTGTGCTATCTGACAGGTTTTCTTAAAATTTGACATTCAAAAAGAAAAAAGAAAAAAGAAAACAGGGTGGAATAGACAGTGAGAGTAGACTTTTTAGGTATCTAGACTCAAAAAAAGAACGAAAAAAAAAACAATAAGACCCTTCACTTTTACTTCTGACCCTTTTAGCAAAAGCAAAACGGGGGGAAAAATTAAACAGTTGTTGCAATTACAAAAAAGATAAAATATGAAATAAACTTTGCATACAAACAAGAGGAATAAACACCAAAAGAAAATAATAAAAAATGATAGGGCTAATAATATTTTAGCTCACAATATGAATTAGTTATTGAACTATGAAAACACAGCATGCACTCAGTTTATTTTATATTACAGTTCTTTATCTCAATGACTATACATGTTTACAATAGCTGTTAAAGGGACTCAAAATTCTAATGCCAATTGATATTGCACACTATTTATCATTGCTAGCATTTTATCTGAATATATCAAACAACACTAAGTAATATCCTGTAATCTAAATATAATAAAAGTGTTTCAAATAACACTTAAACACCTATCAATAGCTAAACTACAACTTTTAGAACTATCAGTTATATTTACAGCAAAATACTACAGTACTTTATAGACATTTTTTATGAGTTTGGATAAATTTAAATTTAAATTCATATTTACAGTCCCTTTAACCATAAAGAAACACTTATTAAAAGAGCTGACATCTATAAGATAAATACATTATTATAAAAACACTACCAACTAAATTTAACTGTTCAAAACATTTAAATTTTTACGTTTTACTGAACATTTACTTTTTTAGGTTTATTATTTACAAAATGGTACTACAACTTGGTTATGATCAGTTTATTTTATTTGAAGTTTTAATCAGTGATTTTACCTTTGTCGAGTAGCCATTCGTCAACTACTCGACCGAGTCGGTATGGGATTCGCTGTCTAGCAAGCGCCAGGCGTTCGTTATCAATGTTGCCTTTAAAGTTTAAAGAGACATTTCATTGGTTACAATCTGTAAGGTCAAAGGTTAGATGTTCATACTTAAAGCTTGAGTTAAAGACTGCACAAAGTTAATTTAATATTTATTTAGAAATTTAAAACACAGTATTTACTAAAACATAATTTGAACAAACTGCACTCTTTTTATTTTATTTTAGCCAACAAATTAGATTTAGTTTATCAAAAATAAGTGAACTATCATGGAACCGTTTCATTTTAATTAATAATTATATGTTATTAAACAACCAAAAGCACAAATTTAAACATAACCATTACCAAAAACTTCCCTTAAAATTTGTATTTCCTTCTGCATCATTTTATATGACTTTTTGGCCAGCTACACCAAAGAATCATCATTTAATTTTATTATTATGTAAATCTTTTATAGTTATATTAACGTTAACAAATGTACCCCCCATTTAACAATAGCTAATTGACAATAAATATTAAGATGTTTGCAATATTACAATTAAAACAGATTACTCTCAGAACATCTGGTCAGAAGACAATGTCAATGTAAGTTCATACACAGTTAACCCTGTAATAAAATGGCTTTGACAAAAGCTACAACTGCTAAAGTTTTGAGTTTAATTGGACTACTTATGTCAGATAGGAAAATCTTTTTAAAACATAGCCCAAATAGATTATATAAGAGCAGAAGACCACCTGCGCTCCAACATTGGAGGGACATGTTGGCTTTAATGAAGGAAAACTCTGCATCACCCTTTTGTCAAGGCCAATAACCTCTCAAAAACAGAAAACGTTCAGCAAAGTGGCACTGTCTCTGAGTGCTTTTCCCCTGGTATTGTCTGCTGAGATTGAATTCAGTCAGCTCTATTCTTCTGGCAGATTGACAATGTTTGTCCCATCAACTATATTAATTCAGTTCTGGCCGATAAAGGATCCTGTAGCTCACAATGAGTCAGCGGAGAATGGCCTTAGAGAGGAAAAAACGGCAAAGAAATGAACAGAGGAGGCTAACCTTGTAACAGATGCACGTTTGATCAGATGAAAGGTCTTGGAGGTAAGGCGGCGCATAAAAAGACATTTTTAATCACATCAGCTTGAATTACTGCTGAGGATCAGCCACACAGAGAAAGGATTTAAGGTTCGTGTGTGCAGCTCATGGTGTTTGGATGCAGTTGACTGTGCCAAGTTGAAACACAATGGTCTGTGAGTGAGATTTAGTGGAGCACGTTCACCTCAGCAACAATTCAGAAAGATTTGTTCTGCACTCTGAAAGCCACACAAGAATCTAGGGTGTTTAATTTTTACTTCGTTAGCTAATGTGAAAACAACATTGCTAAACAATGGCCATTTTTCTGTTCATAAAAAATAAACATGGATGAAGCCCAGTGAGCGTGCCATAAAAAAACTAATTTAGTGCATTTTTAGTCTGTTCTTTCAGCATAATTAAATTTCCTTAACTATCATTTCTGTTACAGAAGGTGACTGAATGTGAAACACAGTGATTATGCATTTCACTCATTTTCTTTTAGACTTAGACCGCGAACGATACATAAATCTATTTTATTTATTTAAAAACACTGAAATAATGGGTCCTCACCTAAAGTAAGGTGAAACTCTAAGGTAAAAGTATAGTCATTGGTTCAGAAATAATTATTACATTTGAGCAATCATTACAGATAAAGAAATAATGCTGGTCATTTTCTCTCTTTGATATTTTGTACCTTTAAAGTTTTGATCTTCCAAATGTCTTTTTGTAAAACTTAGGGATGTTTTTTAAGCATCCTGCAGTCTTAGCATGGAGGAGCACAGAATATGTCATGTTGGGACAGTGCCGTCAGACCGTCAATTTCCAAAATGACACATAAAAAAAAAAAACTTATAAAAGTGCACACAGGGTCAGTACCGCAATGAGAGCAAAAACTTGTGGGGTCAAAATAAATTTGTTCCTTAAGACTGGGATATAAGGCATTTCTTAATAATATACACACTTTCACTGAAACATAACACATTTTTTTTTACTACAGTGAATAATCTCACTGTCAACTGGACCCAAAAATTTATCAGACCTACCATTATTGGAAATAATATCAAAGTGACCTGAAATAAAAGTAGAATTTAGGTATTTTTATTATATCAATCTCTATCATTCCTCATAATTCTTTACTAAGAGAAATAAAGTCCAAATTGACAGGGTAGCAAATTGACTCAGAGCCTTAAGGAATTGCTTGTATAAACAAAATAGCTTCTGCAAAGGAAAGAAGCCCAAAGGACCGATGGAACATTAAAGTAGCTTTTAAAAATATTTACAAAGCAGTATGAAATCATCTATGAGCTGTTGATTTGATGTTTTATTTTAACAGTATGAATGCAACTATTAATGCAAACCGTGATGAAACACATCCTGCAAATGTTTGGTCCCAGGGGGATTTAATATCACATAAATTAAGTTTAAAGAATAACAATGGTTGTGATTTTCAATCTAAACACACAATCAAGAGGGAACATTTCATTTGACGCAAATTATATAAAATGTAAGCCTATGTTCTTGAAGCAACACAGACTTCATTCATTTACACTATGTTCCTATTAAGCCATTTCACATTATATAAAGAATCCTCTTTAAATTCAACAGCACACAGTCTGAAAGAGCTCCTATTAAATTTCCTTCACTCACTAAAGTGTGGTAAATGGTTTCCCCAAGAGTTTTCGGCACAGATTATAGCTTGCACGATCCAACATGGGTAAATAGTGCATTTGTTGGGGGCAAATGTTTTCGCAGCCAAACACAGCTGTGCCTCTCGGTATTTTCAATGAGACAAAATGATGAATAATCCTTGATTGCTGTTAGAATGGAACATTCATGGGATTTGTTAATTCCTGTCACCTCCATTTGCCAGTCATGGGGTGTTAGTTATGTCACCTCTCTATTTCCTGCCACTGCATCACCTCATCTGAGGAGAGGTCAGGAGCAGATTGGTGCTTTGGAGAAATGCTAGCCTACAGCTGATGAAAGGACAGTGAGGACATATAAATTTAGAGCCGAAAGGAGACACGTTGAATTTCAAGACATTTTCTTTGATACTTTCAACATTAGTCAGTGTAAATTTTGGGAATACAAATGGTGGTTTAATTTGTTAAAGTAGTTAAAATTCAAAATAGCAGGTTCTCTGTGAAGCTACAAAGTGCAAATATAATTATGAAGCAAAGATTACAAGTTTCTTTTTTTTTTAATTAGGAATGTAAGACACTAATGGCAAAACCTTGGGGGCTGCCAGGTGCATATAGGCAAATGCTCTATACAGTTAACACACATATTTACGCTCAGACAAAGCTTGCTATTGTGCCAGAATCCTTCACGTCTGAGCAAAAATATGCACCAATTTTAAAGAGCTTATTCTGGCTCTGCATCCAATGGCAGGCTCAGTCTATCTCTATACTGAGGTTAATTAAGTGTGGATATAATCAAGGTCTGATCATGTATTGATCTCCACTGCAGAACCATGGGGTGTTAAACAATGCTATCCCCCGGGCTTTGTTGCAGCCCATTCATCGTGCCTGAGAGCAGAGCCTGTGACTGCTGTTAAGCGGTGATTTGGTTTGGTGTGGGACAGCCTGTCTTATCTCCACTGCCAGGCAGCAGCGATTCAGCTGAGCTGTCCAACCCGACCCACCATGGCCTTACCCACTTGTTTTTTTTTTTTTTTGTTAATGGAGTGGTCAGATAAGACAGCAACTTTATCTCATAACAAGCCGTCAGATTCTCACTATGTAAAAATGGACAAATATTCCAACACTCAGATTGTTTATGAGATGACATTTATGAGGGCAATTAAATAGGACAAACCTACACAAATCTCTAAATTGTTGTTTTTTCTGTGCTGGGGTAACAACACAGAATAGATGGATTCTGGTTAATCTGGAGCCTCTTGTTGGTGCTAAATTAAAAGCTAATAGTCGGGGGGGTTTTAAACCTGGAGCGCATTTTTCCACTTTAAGTTAAAATACTAAGGTAGTCTGCTCACACCTGAACTTGATCATTCTAAGCTAAACAGATATTTAAAACCAACTATGAGCATTATGAAAAATTTGCTTTCATTGTGGCTCCCATAAAATTTTCATAAGGGTGGCAAAGTTAAGCTATAGTAAAAATTTTAGGAGGACACAGATAAAAAAAGAAAAAACAAGGAAAGTCATCTCCCTATTTTACACCCTTCCATTGTCTGACTGCGATAGCCGCTGAACACTTCTTAGGCATGCTGTGTGATGACTTCTATGACAAAAGGGAAAGGCTGACTTTTTAGACCAAAGAAGAAAATGAGCAGAGATAGGCGGGAGTTTGATGAATAAATCTCACACCCCTTATGTCGGAGCAGACACCAGACCACACTGTTGAAAAACAGTGGGTGGGATAGACATGGGGGGTGGCCAGACAAAGGTAAAAAGGGCAGAAAAAAGAAGAAGGAAGTGCGCGCTAAGGAGAGGAAGAGACAGAGAGCACTGTAAGTGCACCAAGCTCTGATAACAGTAAAAGAATAAGGCCAGGACTTCTCCATTATCTTTGTGTGCAATGCGTGTTCATTGGATGCTTCGATAGGATACTGCATTGTACCCTCTGGGTTTGGCAGCACAATTGTGATGGTATTACTTCCACGGCCAAGGCTCAGGAGAAGCAACTGATTTTTTTTCTTTGCTGCACAACCCTATTATGTACAGAAAAAAAGAAAGATCGACCTAAACTACAGCAAACAGGAGACTACTTATGTGTCTGAGTGCACAGCTAGCATTTCAGGTTCTCATAATTGTCCTAAAGACTTTTAATGGCCTTTAAGCATCCAGTATGAGACTTTTTAATGAGGTTATGAGGACAGTAGTTGTGGGTCTGTTGAAGCAATTATTTTCTTGCTTTTAGAGTGATATCACATCAGCCCCAAGTTCAAACTCCTCCTCTCTCCTTCTCACTTTCCAGCTATCGTTTTTATCTTTCTTGTCCACGTTTATTATAATCACTGTTGATCCGTGAGTGGCCTAAGAAGGATGGAGAGTTGCTATTATGAGTATGTTAGAGGAATACATGGATGCTAATCAAACAACAGTCGAGCTGAGAGAATAATGACTTTGTGTGCTGGGGAAGGGGAGAGGACCACGCTGTAATTGTGATTAGATGTAATTAGTTTGCTACAGGCCTAATAATGTAGCCGGACTTGGCATTGTCACTGACGTGTGATTGGTGGGGATGAGGTTGATAATTTTTTCCAGCAGCATTTAAAATCCATCACTTGCCATGAGAGGATTTATGTACATAGTATCCACCCTTCAGAATTTGTTGACGAGAATTTAAATTAGTCAAATGTTGGGCAGACAAGCTGTGACAGGTTTGAAAGCAATAGTCTTTTTTTTGTCAACATTTACCTACTTTTACCCTAAATCAGTAGAATTACAGCTGAAATGGACAGCTGGGAGTCAGAAGTGATGTTCTGTGAAGTTATTAGTAATAGTTACTTTACCTGTATTAGACTAATGTGATGTCGGATGCAATTCATAGAAAAATTATGAAATCCTCAAGTGGTGGGAAGGCTAACAGAGGACATTGTAGTTTGTTTATAGAATGTATTTAATGATGGACTACAACACTATGTTAGTAAATATTACCTGTCTACAATTTCACAAGAGAGCATTGTTTTAACTTTTTTTCAGTAACACCAATGCACCAGAAACAGGTATGTAGTTGGAGGCTGGATTCTGTAACAGACCCAGACTGGTCCACCCTGGATACTACAAATATGTTTCTAAATTTTATGTTGATAGAATCTTTCAAATATCAATCAACAATATCATAATATTGACCCTGTATTGATGGGTGGCAACCAGGTGAATATTAATTGCAGCAAAATTTAAAAGAATAAGATTTTTAGCATGCATAAAGCAGAGCTCTGCTAAGATTTTGAAACATATTTTGAAAACAATTGTAGCTCAGTTGTTTTGAAACTTTTATCTTTTCAAATGACTAAAATAATTCACTGAGCGGGATAGAATAGTTCCACTGTTGTGGTTTGAAGCACAGACAAAAAAAAAGAAAAAAAAAAGTCACAAACCCCCCAAAAACCTTTTGCATAGATGAGAGATATTAACAGGAAATAATTTGACTTTTTTAATCCATTACCTTGTTCTGCCCTCTACTCAACAGTCCAACTCAAATCCACCAGAAGTAGAGTCAACCCTTTCACTTTGCAACAGGCTGTCATTTGTGGGGCATCATCAAAAACAGTCTGTTTAAAAAGTCAGAGTTTGATAACATTTACTTGATTAAATCAGGTGTTCTATCTGTCTGTCAGCATTTCACTGCTCCAGGGATTTGTTAAGTTTTCAACAAACTTTTACAGCTGTTTTAAACAATTGAAGGAACTATGGTAAGCTAAATTAAACTTAAATTATTTTGACTTTAGTATCAACATAATCCATTTTCTATACTCTCTTAAATCTGTTATGGTTTAATTCAATTGCACTCTTGACAGGTCACCAGCACATTTTAGGGTTTAGATGCATGCATGCACTGACACTCACTTCCAGTTGAGAGTCATTATTCACCTAACATGCTTGTTTTTGGACCTGCGTGAGGAAGCTGGTTTACCTAGAGGGAATCTATGCATAGGGAGAAAGTGCAATCTCCTCTCAAAATGATCCCAGTCAAGATTTAAACTGGCAACCTTCTAGCTGTGAGGCACCAGCGCTAACCACAGGAGCCACCTTACAGCACGCATCTTTAAATGCAGAGATGGGAGCATGACCACGTTTAAATCTGCTTCACATCCTGTCACGACCATGTCACAAGCTTTCCGTTTCGCTTTTTCACCTCAGGCAAACTGTGAGGTTTGGGTTGAAGTCATACGACCATCTATCATTTAGATGAATGCACAATTCTACGCTGAAAGGTCACTAAAGGTTATGAAGACAAGAAAGAAACAGGTTCTTTTCTCTGTGTGTTTTGTGGTGTACACATGTTGTGGTTTCTCACATCTTAACAAATGGGATTGTGCAACTTTTGCTTTTCTGGAACAATAGCTTGTACCTACAGCAGAACTCAGATTTGGATTTGCATCTGTCACTTTGACATGTCCTTGGCACTCAGTAGCTTTTGTCAAAGCCTTACAGAAGGTAAAGAAGTTAAGAGTTTCAACAACACAAACTGTAGCATCGAAATTTGAGTAACTGACATTTTAAGACTTTACAGAAACATACCAGTGTTGCTGAGTTTTAGTGGTTCACCAGTAAACTACTGCATATTTTTCACCTTAAAAATAGTGGCACAAAGTTGCCTTTCCTGAAAAACATGGCACATTTCTAAAAGGTTGAGTTGTTGACAGTTGGGAACAACATTTCTACTACTTTAAACCTACTTTTCTTTTTCCAGTTACTTCCCAGCCATTACACAGGGCTGCAATTACTGCATTCATCTTCTGCTGTCATGTAAAGTGTGTTTATAAAAAGTGCTACACAAATGAAATTATTAGCAGCACTAATGACTAAGAAAATTAACACAGCTTGGTTTTTGCGTGGGTAATTGTGGTTTATGCTGTCAAAATGATGAATGTAAAAGTGCATTTCTATACTTAAACTAGCTGTTAAAGGTAGCCAATCATCAACATGGTATTTAATTCTCCATAAGCACTACATTTACTTTGACTGTTACTATAGGCTTGTCTAGCACAATGCCATTCATCAATTAATAAATCAATCAACTATATTGATGAAGAAATAAATATATGGAACACAGTTACACTAAAAGTGGTAATTTGTCAGGGAATGTTCTATTGATCTAAGCCCCTTAGAGAGTAGACTGTAGGTGGATTAAAAGAGCATAACAAGGACATACAGACAGTGTGGTTGACTGTCCTTTGAGACCGTTTATTACTTAAGGTTTTTAAATAGGAAAATGCAACTTCAGCTTTGAGTCATTTTGTAAAGGTTATTTAACAGCCTTATCTTGACCATTATCTAGTAATAAAACTCAGCAACATTAGTGGGATTCCTAACAGCTGCTGAAAACAGAAGCATAAATAGCAATTAAAGCCCATGCCAGGTTAACATAAAGACATTCTAACAGGTAAGACTTTAATAGCTGGCTTCATAACAACTAGGTCATTTTTTCTCCTATAGGCAGCAGCAGATGCAATTGTAGGCAAAGCGATGGGACTCACCTGTGGGGTAGCGCTCAATGACTGGCAGGTCATCCACCTGCAGAGTGGCATTACCCCCACTCCTTGTAAACTTCACTATATGGTACTTTCCATCATTTACAAACTTTGATGTCTCCTCGATGTTTATGTCATCTGTTCCCACATTAAATACTACAGCAATGTTTCCTTTTTCCTGAAAGGAGAAGAGCACAGACAACAAGACATGTTAGCAATGAGGTATTGTCACTGTGGACAAAGATGTTACAAACTATATCAAAACATATTTGGATTTTTAAAATACAGCTTGTAATTTGTGAAACATTAATTTGTAAATTTAAAATAATATGTATACATACAGAAACAGTTGGGGATTTTGAGTTTTCCTCAATATATAATTCTTAATCTTTTTGTCTAATGAGATGAAAATATAGATACACTGTGAAAGTTTGAGAGTGAGCTGATGTTGGAAACAACATAATGCTTTTATGCCAAGACACATTGCATCTATGAGTGATTCATTGATTTCCTGTATGACCAGAACTGCATTGCTTTTAGAGCTTTTAGAGCATTTTATAACTCAGATTGGTTTGTGGAAAGTAACCGAGTTTTATTTTGTTTACTGCTAACTGTGATCCCATTGTTTCAAAAAGTCTCCTCTTGAAGTGTCATATATAGCACCTTATTTTCTGTGTGAATAGCATTTATCACAATTTGTTTTTCCATTGCATATGCATTGCATGATGTTATCCAAGTGTGTGTGTGTATGTCACACTGAGCTTTCTGTTAAAGGTACAAAAAATGCATTTCTTTGAAGGAGTATATTTATTCCCACCTAAAATAACTAAAATTACAAATAGATGTACCACATCAGGTGAACATTACTAGAACATCATTGTTCATAGCTTTGAATATTTGTTTTTTAACACTAGGTTTCATGTTTTCATGTCTTGACTGTTGATGTAAGACTGAATGCTGTGGAAATCTTAAAGCAGTGTCTGAGGCATTCAGAAAGAAGTCTGTGGCTTATGAGTCTGGGAAGGGGTTTGATCTCAAAAGAATTTGAAATCATTCACTGCAAAGTACTGAAATGGAGGGAATTCAAAACAACTGCCAACATGCCCAGGCTTAGCCTTCTAAAGCAATCGGAAATTGAAAGGGATCCCCTGATAAACAGAAGTCTGAAAAAACTAAAAAACAAGCTCACCAGCAATGAATCCTACATCTACCGTATATCAGACAGCGCTTGACTAACATGTGAGATCCAGCGGTCATTGGGCAAGCGATTACCACAGACCATACCCACATTCTTACAAGTAGGCCAATTTAGAGTGAAAAACTTAAGAATAGAATCCTGCAACATGACAAGGGCCCAAGTCAGTAAATCTACCAAGAATTGGCTGCAAATTAAACATTGGGAAGTCATAGGAAGACTCAAAGCCCAGGTTTGGATGTTGCTGAGATGCTGTGAAATTCATTGTAAATTAAATTTATGCCCAACTGCATACGTCTGTGAGAAGGGGAGCAAATTTTCCACAGACCGATGTCAGAGGCTGGAAAATGGCAACAAGAAGCATCTCACTGAAGTAATTTGAGCCTAAGAATGTAAGAAAAACTATTGGTGGTACGGTGTCCAGACTTATCCCTCACCAAAAAAGATGTGTTTTGATATCTTTTTTTTCATATGTAAAACAAGGTTATTTTTTTATCTGGTGCAATTAAATCACTTTGTATTCCAGAGATAAGAAGATTAGACATTGTTATGAGAACATTTATTAACAATGAACTGAATATTTAATGGGGCGTCCCAGTTTTTACACAATGAGACTCATTACCTTATGTATTATGCTGTCTACTTATATATATATATATATATATATATATATATATATATATATATAAATAAATAACAAAATAAAGTGAAATATTCCGATAAAATTAACTTTAAAAGCTAAGCCCTGTTGTGTACAGTTGCCATCTGGCACTCTTTATTCACTACAAACATGAATAATCCTCTTAACTCTGTCTTCATAAGGCACAATTCAATCTGTAAAGTTTTTTAGGCCCTTTTAGGCACCTTCATTACACAAGCTGCATGAACTCCAACTATGAAGAAGTAATACAAAAATACCTCAGAGGTTTCGAACTCATCTTATCCACAGTCTCCTTCACATAATGAGTATTAGCTTTAATAAGCTCCTTTTACAGTACATGATCGAAGTCCCTCAATCCTCCTGTTTAATCCATTGAAGACGAGTGCGAATGTCGGTGCAGCCGACCGCTCTCTCTGCTTATGAGCTGCAGTGAAAGCAGCATCTGGTCGGAGGCTCAGCCTAGTATAGCGGCGCAGCACTTTGCATGTCATTATCCAGTCAGCACAACCAATATGCTGCCACCTCACCATCTCTCTTTCCAACTCTCCCATGTGCACAGACCGACTCCTTTTCTGAGTCCGCCACTAAACAAACATGAGTATGCATGCTCTGAGACCCCGGCCCCTTGAAGTGCACAGAAGAGTCGAGTATGTCAGAACTGCCAGCAGCCACAGCGCAATTAAAGCCATTTGTAATGTGTCACACCACATTACCAAAACTAGGACAATACTATGGTGTGTAATGTAATTTCAACAGATTATATAATCTGATCCAGTAAAGCTACAGTGCTAACATAATTTACTCACTGCTTGC
The DNA here is from genome assembly GCA_903066825.1 of Alfaro cultratus. Lineage (NCBI taxonomy): Eukaryota > Metazoa > Chordata > Actinopteri > Cyprinodontiformes > Poeciliidae > Alfaro > Alfaro cultratus. Next base: position 7,385 of record CAEFZX010030020.1, on the reverse strand, counting down.
AGGCCCTAACACCGACCTGCTAAAATGGAGAAGCAAATAGATACAACAGCTATAGTCAGCTTTTCAGACCTGACCAAGGGCTAATCTGCAGACACTTGTGTTGTGTGTAAAATCTTGTTAAACTATGCCATTCAAAGAGATGTACTCTTCCACCACAAAACATTGATAAATGAGCTTCTCAGTAGGAGGAAGCACAGGAATAGAGCAGATTCCACGTGCATATGGTATAATCAGACTTTACAGCTAGGCTGATTTTCACACAGTTTCCTGAATTTTAAAGTCTTGGATAACGGCATAGAAAACATGAAACAAGCCTTTGCGATTTTAAAATGGGACTTTCTTTCAAGGACTAGCGCATACCGAACGCATTAATTCTGAACTTTTTTATGACTATCGCTCTTAGAAAAAGAGACAGGGTAAAAAAAAGTTTCAGCCAAGGCAGTAACCCAATTAAAATCCTGCTTTTAATAGCCTCCTTCAATTGACTTTTAATGTTCCCTGCGGTCTTGTTAATAAATTTACTGCATTTAGTCACAAACTGCCAACTTGAATTTTCAAAGCATAAAGAGCTCCTCAGCAGTGTTGTAGAAAGATATGAGGAGGTAGATGAAAGACAGTAAAAAGGCATGTAGAGATCAGATTGAAGAAATTAAAATCCAAGAGACAAAAGTATTTTTGCCCCCTGAACTTTTATGCATTTTCTCATGGGAAAATTTTATTTCTTTAAAATATATTTTACAGGGATTTTGTTTGTAGCTCAACACAAAGAAATATCTTTCAGTTCTTTTCACAAATGAAAACATAGCATTTATATTCACCTCCCGAGTCAATCTTTTCAGTAACAACTTCAAGTCTTTCGATATTTTGGAGGTCTTTTTTTGGATTTGTACACCAAGATAATGTAAGTGTTGCCTTCTCTTCTTTGAAAAGCTGTATCTTTGCAAAGGAGTGTCTGTAAACATCAATATTCAAGTCTTGCCACTGATTCTCAAATGAATTAAGATTTCACCTTTGACTGGGTCGATCTAATGCTTTAATGTAAATCATACTATTTTAAAAGTCCAACTGTATGCACAGGGCTGTATGTCTTTCAGTATTTAGCTCCATATCTTTCCATTAACTGTATATTAGTAGGATTTAATTTAGTCATACCCAAGTAAAAAAAAAAAAAAAAAAAAAAAACTTGGATAAAAATACAAATACCCAAATTCTTGGGATGCAACAAATGTAGTAAACAAAACTCCATTTGTTGTTACTTCTGTTAAATGAGCTGTGAGCTGTATAAAAATATTTTAGAAATATAAATCTGATACATTTCGACATATACTGAAAAGAGATTGACTTAGACAACTAGTTCAACGTTAATTTTAGAACTAAGAAGAGCCTAATCCTGGAGCACAAATGGGGTGTTGGCTCATGTCAGGGAGTGATTGATAGATGCTAACATAAGCCCAGCTATTACACCCTGCTCAATTTTAGGGCTGCTCACTTGGTAAGTGCTGGTCCCCACAGGGCCGCCCCCCCAGGAACATACTGCACAGAGCACACACACCGCACCCGAACAGCTCAGCCCTGCCTGACACTCGGCACGCTGCTTTGATTAATTGCTCATCAAGCTGCAATAGAGTTTAATTAACTGATGAAGTTGATCCACTATTCTCCTCTAATCTGCTCTTTTTTATGCTACCCATCTTTGCAGCTGGAGGGTGGAGTAGCTGCAGCAGCACTCAAAGTGTCAGTTTGTCGTTAAAACTCCCCATCTGCACTCATTATACCAACACAGAAACTTGTTATACCAGATATAAAATTACACAACATCCTCAGCAGACCAAGAGGCTTTTTTTCCTCTGTAGTCATTAGGTTTGTTGAGTGGCATCATTTTTTTTCTTCCAATCATGTCTGTGAACTATGTTTGAACAGATGTGTTAAACAGTCAAAGTAGTTTATTAAAATGACAGAAAAAACCCCCCAAAAAAACAAGAAACAACCTACTGCTACCTATGTATTTCTCCCAGGATCTCCATGAATAACATATTACAGATTAAATAAATCAGTTTATCATGCTGGTGTTTTGGTTAAAATTATATGGTGTGCTGCTTAGAATATGCCTGGAGCTCAAACAAACCAACTGCAGCAAGTCAGCAAGATGCGCTGGTGTTCAAAATATTTGTTGGGGTTTGGCTTATTGTCCCTTCAAAAATGTAAAGAAACCCACACAAAAAACAAGAATTCAGGAGAAGTATTACAGACTATGTTGAGCCCCTTCTCTGATTTCTGCAAAAATGAACACCTCAGCTTAGTCCATCCTAATGTTTTGCTTGTTCATGAGCAATTCGCATTGACAACCACTGTGCTCCTGTCACATTCTGTATCTCATCAGTCTGACGCCACAGGACAAAAACGTGTCTCTCTCCAGCGCGGATGTCTGTGAGGGGGGTCTGCTGGCAGGTGAGAGACCACCTCTGTCATCCCCTCAATATGAAATGTGTTTGTCTCTACAGGATGTGTGCATGTTGAGGGGATGTTATACTCTGGTGAAGCTAAATGTCTTAACGCAGCTGACACTGGAACACTGTGCTCTGCACCTTATCTTTTAATTACTTCTGACAGTCTTTGGCTTCATTTTAAAGCAAAGTTTGGCTAATGAAATTACATTTAAAAAAAATAATGATGAGAAATAAAAGAGATTCATTTTTTGCCTGAACAGCAAGTGGCAGTCATGGTGATCATTATATACAAATTTATTTTAATGACAATAACAAGTATAATTGGTAAAGAAACTATTAAGAACAAATCTAATTTTACAAGCCCACCACTGCTTGATAGTATTCTATTATTTATAACATTTGTTTAAATTTACTAGACAAATGTGAGAAAATCTTTTATGATTTAGAAAACGGTGTTAAATAATTTTAAAAGTTAAAATTTACATGTCAATCAGCCACACCACGAGGCCTAATCATTCTCAAATGCAGGAGAGGACGGCAACTAGCCTAACTTTGCTAAAGGACAATTTCTTTATTAAACAAGGGGCAAAATAACTTACTCAATTTACACTCTGATGTAATTATAATCCCTGATGTAATTATAAAATGATTAAAGTGATAAAATAGTTATATATAAAATGCTTGGCTGCATTCTTTTCTTAAGCATTTCATATTTTCTTTTATGCTGTTATTCTAATCAAACTTTCAACATGACTGCTAAAAAAACAAATTATACTTGCAAAAACAAGGTGCTAAATAACTTTTACAATTTACACTCAAATGTAATTATTCATTTATTGTTACTCTAATGAGCATAATTCAAGTGATAAAATAATATAGTTAATGCTTGGCCGCATCCCCCCATTACCTATTTGTTTATTTACCTATTTATTATGAGCGGGACTGAATAATTCCAGTTATTACAACAAACATCCAACCTTTCAATAATCATCATTTTATGTATCTCTATAAATTATATAGAAATAATTTATCATATATCTTTATCATTATATTGATGGATCTAAATTTCTTCTGTTGATTCATCACAATGTAATACCTTATAGCTTTGTTCCTTAGCTTATTCTAAAGCCAAGGAGCTATATCAAGTGGTTTTATAAGAGTAAGGCTAATCAAAGACAACATTTATAAATTATTAGACAACAGTTGGAAAGATTGGCTAGATTAACAAGAGATATAATGCCATTTCATCATTATAAGAGAAATGACATGAACATCTTAGAAGATCTAAACATTTTTAATATGAAATAATGTAAAAGATATTTGTTGATATTACTGCCATCAGATCTGAATATCAATCAGATCTGAAAGAAATTCATATATTATCTAGAATCATCACACATTGAGTGATTCCAAGCCTTCACTTCTTGTAATTTTGATAATTACGGCTCACAGATAATGAATGCCCACAATTCAGTCTGAGAAAATGAAAATACTATGAAAAAGGTCATTAGTGGAAACTCAAACCAACACCCTCATCAGGTAATTAACTCAAAGCACCTCCAAAGGTTCCCTGGGCCTTTAAATAGTCTCTCACTCTGTTAGAGAGGCTACACAATCGTGGGTAAGACAGCTGACTTGTCAAATGTCCGAAAACATCGACACCCTTCACATGGACAGGAACCCACAAAATGTTATTGCTGAAGAAGCCGAGAGTGGAAATGCACAAAATCCATGTTGCCTGAAGTCCAGGGTGAAGTTTTCACAGTCAGTGACGGTTTTCTATACTATGTCATCTGCAGGTGTTGGCTCACATTTTTACTGATTTTTGTTTGTGAACTTTTCAGAAGTTCACAGTCTACCAGGATATTCTAGAGAAATTCAAGATTTCCTCTGCTGACAAGTTGTATGGGGATGCTGATTTTATATTCCAGAAGGACTTGGCACCTACTCACACTGCTAAAGGTACTGAAAGCTGCTTCAATGACCATGGTGTTACTGTTCTTGATTGGCCAGCAAACTCCTCTTACCTTTAACCTAATAGAAAATCTCTGGGCTGTGGTCAAGAGGAAGAGGAGAGAGATCAGACCAACAAGGCAGATGATCTGCAGGCAGATATCAAATTAATATTGGTAATGTATTTTAAATTTGATCTCCTTTAATTCTAAAGTTCACTGTTTGATAAAGATGGAATCTGTGGCATATTGTTTTATTTCACTGAGGTTGGATTAAAATAATCTTAAATTGACAGAGTGGGCCACTTTCTTTTTGCACTCACTGAATAATCTTGAAATCACCCTTTAAAAAATAAATAAATAAATAAATAAATAAATAAATAAATAAATAAATAAATAAATAAGGTTGTGGAATGTGACCTGTTTGGTTTTGGTACTGAGCATGAACTTTGATGAAACTAAAGTGTTAAGTAGGGAATCTAGTGTAATATATATATAAAAAAATAAAATAAATTGTACTCATTAGAAGTAGAGTTATTAAGCCTACATTGAGCTGGAACTGACAGACGTGTCAGTAAAAGGAGCTGATCGATGGCACTTTTCAAAAGGCACTGATCGTCTTTTCCTGCAGTGGCATTTGCTATCTGTCTAAACTCTTTCTGCGGCTCTATCCAGCCTGTGACATATTCCATCAAGTGAGGTCAACAAATATCTGAAATTTCGTTCTCTCCCCCTCAAAGAAATCAATTCAGGTTTCAGGTGATTCTCGTGTCTGTCCACTTGTGACAGCCGGCTCACAGTCGGGGTGAGTTGACCTTCATCTTTGTCCTCTCCGAGAGGACTTCCTGCATCCCCCTGAGCATAGTCACAGTCCAACTCACCACATCTGTACGACTCATACTGCATGCCTTTCTGGCCAAATAAGATCATATACTATCAAGTGCCTTCTCAGGGCGATAGGAGATAGCCCAATCACTTGAGTAAGAAATAGGGAAAATACGTAGTGGATTGAGCAGAAGTGGCAACATATGCTTAGAGGGAAGGAACATATGCTGAGTAACCCTTCATTTCACATTATGACTCAAAAAGACACTGAAAATTATTATCTTTGTCATAAAATTTTATAGGGACAAATATTTTAATTTGCCCTCTCAGAAATTATTTTCTTACATGCAGCTGTGTTTTGAAATCTCAGTTATTGGGGTGAAAGGGGTACAAGGTCTTGTCTTTTACTTCAACCTCTTCCCCTACCAAAGCACGCAACACACCAGTATATTTACAAAGGTATTCGGTTTCCATAATTCCCATATGATGTGTTTCCTAGTTATCAGGTAACACAGTTCATGAACAACAGAACAACAGGCAAATAAATATTATTTAAAAAGGCATCAACTATTTCTTAAATTAAGATATAGTCTTTTTCATTTTTGCCGTGATAGTAATTACCTACAATCCATATAATGGTTAAAGAGAAAATAACATTCGGCTTGTCACTTTCTGGATGCTCCTGCTTTCATCAGGAAGACAGCTGCAGGGCTCACACCATTTCAGGTCAATGGTAATACACTTTTTAAAGTTATTCTGAAAGGCAGACATATCCAATGCAAGCTGCCCTTAATCTACATTTTTACTGATTTTTGTTTGTGAATTTATTTGAAATGTTGCACTGGGAAACTAGAGTAAATTACAGCTTCACTACAGAATGAAAAGTGCTGAGCTAAAGCTACAGGACGTGCGTGGTTTGGGTATCCAAATAGAAAGAGAAGGGGAGGAAGTGATATACTTTGCAGTAGCTACGATTTTTGTAAAAGAACTAAGGAGTGAAAAAATAGAAATGTGATGCATTCCTACCTACAATGAATAAAGCACACAGACAATGCTATAATAAACCAATAGTTATTTGCAGTTTTCTCTTTGAAAGATTTTGTCTATAATTATTTAGAAACAGTCAAAACATTTCTTGGAAGAAATGCTTAACACAATCTTTTGGCTTTGTTAATCCATTTTTGTAAGCCTGACCCCTAATACAACAAATGTCTAATAGGTGACTGCCATAGAAATGTATGGCAGGCACCTATTGTTCTTCACCTAAAAATAACTGCCGCTTCCTATTACCGTTAATGCGGCCCGTACCGCTGCGTGCCCCCTCACAATATATATATCAAAACGTGCGGCTCGACCCCGTGAGTGGAGCTATTACTTTTGTTGGCATTTCAAGTAACTGTGGCGACATAATTAACAAAAAACGAGCCAAATTCAAGTCAAAACAAAAGACTGACACAAAACTGTGTCAGTTACTCTCAAAATAGACATAGAATTTTGTGTCTCCCTCTGAGCTGCTCTTTGGAACTACAATGACTGAAGGTTAGGACTACAACATGGCGGAACACTCAGTGCCTACAGAAGAGGTCAGAGCTGAATGTAAAAACTACAACATGGCGGAACTGTCAGTTACTCCAGAGGAGGAATGAGCTGGCCTTTAGAATTACTTGTGTTTTAGCCATTATATAACTGATTTAACACAATCACTGTTACACATGGGATTAGATTGGCCATTTAAAATCAAGCTTACTGAAAATTTCAAAATAAAAGTCTTGACAATTTTTACCTCAGGTAATAGCTCTTTTGAGCATTATATAGCTGATTTAACCCAATCACTGTCACACATGGGATTAATTTGGACATTTAAAATTAATCTTTCTTAAAATTTTAAAATAAAAGACTTCACATTTTTTAACATAAGATAATAACTGTTTGGGCTTTATGTGACTGTTTTAAACAAACCAGTGTTACTCATTGGATATGTGTGGCCATTTAATATGAAGCTTCCTGAAAATTTCAAAATAAAAGCCTTGATATATTTTATATCATGTCATTGCTCTTTTGGACATTATATAACTGATTTAACCCAATAACTCTTACACTTGGGATTAGTTTGGCAATTTAAAATTAAACTTACTGAAAATTTCAAAATAAAAGACTTGAA
>CAEFZX010030016.1:0-19035 GCA_903066825.1 Alfaro cultratus | reverse complement strand
ATCACCTGTGTGATTATTTTCAAAGGTAACTTTATTTATTGTTACTGTTAAACTAAAATCTCCAGCATGGGGAAGTGGGATGACCTCAGATTTTCTTGACAACATCCAGAGGAGTTCTACTTGACCTGGAAATAAAGTCTGCTGCTATATAAAAGACCCTTTGCTGAGCTAGATCAGCATATTTCTCATCATTGAAAGAGGGAAATAAGAACAATCCTAGGTTACTCTTCAGTACAGCCATCAAACTTAAACAGTCATTCTGTTGAGCCATCCAATTCCGCAGCTCTTATCAGTAATGACTTCATAGAATTCTTTATAAATAGAATTTATTCTATTAAAAATAAAATCTCTGGAATCTGGTCATAAATGATTGCTTGGTCAGTAAGTAAGACAGCATTGGACATTAAAAGAGAGTTTTCCTGTAACGTGTCTTGAGACGACATCTATTGTTAATAGATGCTAAATAACCAAACTGAAATGGACTGATTCCCCACCCCCCATCTCTGGGGACAACCATCTTCCAGTTTGATGAATTACCTTTAAGTTTAATTTGTTTAGTATTATTTATCACTTACGGCACAACAAGCCAAATGATTCCATTCGCACACACTTGCATTCAGAATGACACATCACTGTTAGTTTGGAGTAATGTTAGTAATGTGGTCAATTCCACTACCAGGATTAATTAGCTTCTGTTTCCTTATGCAACATGCAACAAGGAAGTAACGCCATGAACAACAATATTAGTGTGTGAAGTGAAAGAAATGAAATGGCTGCCCTATGCTGAGTTTTTCTGTAATACAGAGGACAGTAAATATGAAACAGATTATCTTAAAGTTACGTGGAAACCATTTTGCTTTTTCACCTCAAACAAGTTGTAAGCATGTCTGATTTTAATAGACATCTATTTATTATTGGCACTATATAAGTCACCAACAGTCACCGTGAAAACTAAAACAAATACAAATATTAAAATACAAAACACAAAGTTACAATACAAACAACAAAACAAAACATACCTCGCTGCTCTCACTGGGGAACACTAAATGTTCATTTCTTGGTGCCAAACCGCTTGTCAGTTCAGTTCATTCATTGACACAATGATTGAACCAGATTTATAGGGCGTGCCCTCATTAGCCACGGCAGCCAGTGAGGTACATACCATTAAACAAAACAAAATACAAACCAACAATGCTAATCAAAAACAGACAAGCATCCTCAAACAATCTGCGACATTCTTAATTTAGAAATTTCACCTTGAACAACTTAATTTAAATAGTCTACAAAAATAAATTATTTAGGCAATTTATTTTAAATAAGTCACAATCCATTACAATTGTAAATTATGGTGATGTGTGACCTTCACAAAACAGCTATGCTAAATATGAAAAGTTTAGACAAGTAGACTATAGGCTATGTGCAGAGCGACATAATCCAATCTCTGTGTATTTATATTGGTCTGCTACTTTAGAACAACCAGATACCTTATAATTGTTTTTAAAGAACTGAAATACATAAACATAACTGGTCAGTATGATATAGTTGGTATTTATGTTTTTATATTGAAACACAAGCTGAGAGGCATACAGATGAAATGGCAGAACTGACAAGGCTTCTGGAAATGTGTCAGGGTGGAATAAAGGAAGAGAACACTGGGTATGGATTTATGGGAGCCCGCTGCCTCATTCTGTAAATACCCGTAAGACAAAAACAGCCAAAAAAAAAAAAAGCCGTTCAAACAACCTTTAATGAAAGGACCACAAATAAACAATACATCCAAATGAGCTTACATCAGAGCTGTTCAAAATCACCGTTCAGGACTGCCTAAAAAGAAAGAAAGGTTTGTTCTACAGCATCTCTAGCATGAAGCAGTTTATTATAGAAAACAGCAGAAACTGCAGCGCTGCCTTGAGTTAGAAAGACTGATATAAAAGCGGTAGCTCCACTACAGCGGCTTTCTTCACTTGCTCTTGGCCGGTTTCTCGGTTTTCTTCGGGAGGAGGACAGCCTGGATGTTGGGCAGGACCCCCCCTTGAGCAATGGTCACACCTCCCAGCAGCTTGTTGAGCTCCTCGTCGTTGCGCACGGCAAGCTGCAGGTGGCGGGGGATGATCCGGGTCTTCTTGTTGTCCCTCGCCGCGTTGCCTGCCAGCTCCAGGATCTCGGCGGTCAAATACTCCAGCACCGCCGCCAGATACACCGGGGCTCCGGCGCCGACGCGCTCCGCGTAGTTCCCTTTGCGGAGAAGCCTGTGGACGCGACCAACCGGGAACTGGAGCCCGGCTCGAGAGGATCGAGACTTGGCCTTGGCCCTGGCTTTGCCTCCGGTCTTCCCTCTGCCAGACATGGCTACAGATGGTGGTTAATCCCAGAGCGGTGCGGGGCAACGCCTCAACCTTTATGTGGCGTAGCTTGGCGACTGACGATGGCTCCTGTCCGGTGTTCCTCACGTATCAGTGAGACGCGCGACTGTAAATCCGTTGCAGCAATACGTTAACCCCTCCGCCATATTGGTAGAGGAACACATGGCGGTCCTGTGAGCGAGGAGCTGCAGTTTTCACATGGTTTACTTCTTCTAAACTAACCCCAAAAATTAAGTGAGTTTTACCAAGCTGTTTTAAAGATAAATCTTATCGAGTGTACAGTATCGATTCACGCTAGTTATAACTAGTAGATCACAGTAGCTACCAAGACTATAACAGCTTTTCTCTTCAGTTCTACATTTGAATTGAAATATTTAAAACTGAAGCTGCACAGTGACACAGTTGGTAGCACTGTTGCCTTGCAGGAAGAAGGTTCTGGGTTCGATTCCCGGCCTGGGGTCTTTCTGCATAGTGCATGTTTTCCCTGTGCATGCGTGGGTTCTCTCCAGGTACTCCGGCTTCCTCCCACAGTCCAAAAACATGACTGTTAGGTAAATTGGTCTCTCTAAATTGTCCCTAGGTGTGAGTGTGTGCCTGGTTGTTTGTCCTGTCTGTTTCTGTGTTGCCCTGCGACAGACTGGCGACCTGTCCAGGGTGACCCCGCCTCTCACCCAGAACGTAGCTGGAGATAGACACCAGCATCTTCCAACACCTTAGGGAAAAAGGGTGTAAAGAAAATGGATGGATGGATATTTAAAACTGTCCTCTACTGGAGCCCAGCTCCAGGAACCTAGAATTGAATGATCAAATGATTTTAGCTGGATTCTCAGACCGCTCCATCTGTGCTAACAGCAGACTGCACTGAATCAGTCTGCTATTAGCCATCTGTGCTAATAGCAGACTGCACTAGGACCAGATTCAGTAAGACCTGAATCTGGTCTTACTGTGCTATGGCAACCTTGAAGTGCAAAAAATTTTTAGTGACTTGCAGACAGATGTGAACTGGAAGGTCCCATCTGTTGTTTGTTACATTAATAACTTTATCTGTATTTTCAGCACTATTACTAAACTCCCAGCTCCAGTCTTTGCTGATCCTCCAAGAATTACAAATATCCAGAAAACATTTCAACCTGCAAAATACTATTTTACCATCAGAATGTCTGGATTCCATTTATTTGCTTGTGAATGGAAGCAAATAACGCCATGCGGCTCGGTGTGTAGGGCGGGTAGGGTCCCATGTGGCTGTCCTGATCTCAAGCCTTTTGCTGCATGATTTGGATGTGAACCTTCTCTTCTATAAAATACCATTAGCAGAACTACATGTTTAAAAACATGGAGCTTCAGGAAAACTTTCAAGCTATTTATACCTCTTCCTTTTCCCTTTAAATCTGTCATTTATTTTTTTCATGAAGGGTATTGCCAGTTGGAAAAAAAAACAAAGAAAACTGATGGAGGTAGGCGTGTATGTGCCAATAAACAGAACACTCTTCCATATGGTTGCCCTGATCAAAAATGTTCTGATGTTTAAAAGGTGCATTTAAAAAATATCCAAAGGGGCAGTTATGTTTTCCCAACCAAGTTACGAGTTGGTCTAAGTAAGTCATTCATCATGCAACAAATCCAATCTGTTTCCACCCAAAATATAGCATAGGTACAGCTGTGTTGAACCCCTGCACCACGGATGGCATTAGAAAGTTGCTAGGCTTTTAAAAATATCTTAGAACTGAATCTAATCAGATGTTGCTATGGACTCAGGGACATGTTCAACTTTTTCACTTTGTCACTCCAAAGTAAAATCAAACATGGGTTTATACTCAAAAAAAAAAAAAAAAAAAAAAAACTTTATTCATGGTTTAGAAACAAACATTTTATCTCATCTCTTTTTACTGCCTTTAGTTATTCCCTTCAAAGAACCACAAATTAAACCCAAAGGCCCCTCTCCCCCCAAGGCTGTTCTGGTGAAGCCAATGTGGTAACAATTTGCATCACAGATGTGTTTCTTGAACTAACATGGTAAAGAAGGACCGACACCAACCAGGTTCTGAACGGTTCTATTAAACTACAGCCGGTTGAATTACTTAGTTTGCCACATCATCATTTCTAACAACTGTTTCAACCTACTTTAGATCATCATTTTTTCACTTCTCGTAGAGAGACACTTTATCTTAATAGATCCCATTATTTCTATTATTATGCACCAACAGTAAGTCCATGTGAACACACACACTACAGCCATGAAGTGAAAAGTGGGACTGTAGAAGCTCAATGTGACACATTGGTCTAAATTCCCAACATTACAGGAGTGGCCTGATGTTACGTCAGTGTTTTGATTAGTCTACAACTGAAACTAACTCCGGAGTTTTAAACGTAGAACTCAAATTTTATTGGCTAGTGGGTTCTATATGAGTGTCTCTCCTTTTTCTGACCAGACTAGGACAGAACCAGTTTTACAGTACAGAGATTGGTCTTTTCAGTTCATGAGACAACAACTGGCAACAGCTCAGATTTAGCACAAGAACTAGTTTAAAGAGAAATAAAAACAACAAAAAACCCACTCTAGGTGTATAACAGTGAAAACCAAATGACATGTCTTCACAGATATATTTACCATTCACACCTTTAAGTAAGAGAAAGACTGACTGATGAGCAGACCTAATGACTGGACCAATCATTTGCAATACTTATAGCTTCATAGCTACATGACGGACCACACCTGACCAAGTATTTTTCTTTTAATAAAGCTCAATTGCATCTATGCTGGTAATTAGAACCAAAAAAACAGATGCTAGCATACCGACCGAGCTCCGCTAATGTGGAGTCCACTAGGCATCAATATCTCCACTATTCATATGATTCAGTGAAAATGCTGCTGGACGTCTGGAGACGCTGCTTCAAGTATTCCAGTTTGTTGATGCATTAAAACTTGGCCTGTTCATTCAAGCTGGTCTCGGCAAATATCACATTTACAACAAACAAGGTAATTACTGCTGATATACTTAAATACAAAGTTTGCTTCATCTCTGTTCATTTTTTATTTTTTTTTGCAAATATAACTCTAGAACTTTTAAATTTTCAATTTTGTGCCAAATAAAACAAAATTAAAAGATTATTTTATTAAGTACCAGTCTCTCTAGTGGAACCATAGCTGCTGTGGGTGATGCCAGAGGAATTTCAAACCATTCCAGACCAACTGGTCAGCCAAGGTTAAATTATTCAAACATTTCAAAATGATTTACACATCTAACCGTTTTGAAAAACAGAGACCTAGCTTTTAAGCTTGACATATTTTGTGCAGTATTTCAGGGCACCAATGGCCTCTCAGGCTGTATTTATTCATAACCTACTTCTTCAAAATGTCCAATGCTCACAAACTCCAAAGAGACCAGAAGATATGAAGGGACAAAGTGGTAGGGAGGGAAGAGGTGGAAGGAATATTGCCCAGTCTTTAGCCCAGCAACTGAACAAATAGGGCAATAAAAAAGGGAAAAATTAAAAAAAGGCAAACATAGTTGAAAATGTGTCAATAAATAGTGATTTTCTTTTCCTGCCTCATGTCCAGTTCTTATAATTCATCTTCTACATGGTTTCCATGTGCAGCACTCTCTGCAGACTCTAAACAGGAACAAACAGGAGGAGAGAGTTAGGCCTGAATTTACTAAGCTTTAGGTGAACTGTGCTGTTGTATATTTACTTATTTTCACTCAGCGCAGTCAGTTATCTCAGCTGGTTAGATGCCAATTCTGGTTTTAGAGGCCCCTCAAGACCAACTACCTACTACTGTTGCTGACTGGAGAAAGTACTTCTGCACACAATCCAGTGGCAAAGGCTTCACTTTAGTCAAGAACTTACTCAAATGTGCCCCCTGCTGTCACAAGTTGTATTGCAACTATTTTAGTTTTATACAAAATATTAAACAGGGGTATTAGTGGGGGGTTTTCATGCAACCCTAAAGGTTTAGCTATGTTGTTAAATGTTTTCTACATTGTAGATGCCTCCTTTCTGTTTCAGTGATCACTGTGATATAAAAATCTGTTTTTACAATTTCTCAGATCTGATTTTGTAAACATTATTGTAGTTAGTAACTCTGCTTTAAAGTTTGAACTCATAAGTCTTTTAACAGACTCCATCAATTTACTTTTGTTTGCATTTTCTTCCGTTTTTGGAACTAATCCACTTGATAATGTGCATCATCTTACTACAACAGCTACATTCTTCACTTTATCAATGTCCTAGTACAAGGGTCTGCAACCTGTGGCTCCGGAGCCTTACGTGACTCTTTGGACATTCCACAATGGCTCCTAATTGCTTTAGCTAAAAATAATCAAGAATCAACAAATGTTATTAAATATATAGATAATATCGAATGCAGGTGTTACCAGTTTGTTTCCACAGAATTACAACAATGTGTTTCCACAACAGAATGACATTAAAGTTATATTTTTCTTGCCAGTTTGGAAACTATGTGTTTTGTTCAAATAATTTTCCTCAAATATCAGCATCCCATAAGAAAAATGTTTACATACTCTTTTTGCAATTTTTAAAAATCTTTTTTCCCTAATCTTTATTTTAAATCTTCAAAATAATGACAATAATAATAAAAAAATTGCAGCTATTCAAAAATACATTTTCTATATTCTGATATTTTTTGAAAACAAGTTGTCTGTTTTTCAAAAAGTCATAACATTTATGCCTCTAAACTGGTTTTAATTAGGTTGGACAAAAATGTCTCTTTCTAAAAGTTGCAGACCCATGTCCTAGTCTTGGAAATGTCATGTTTCAGAATTCTTAATGTGTTTCCTTAGAAGTTGAGTAACACCTAAACAGTAAATACAGCCACATGCTCAGAAAAACATTCAATAAACGAAAAGTTTCTGTTATTTTGTGATCCGGTGAATTTTACTTTGCTTTTCCATGTTACCTCAGTTATTGTGGATTTCTCTCCAATATTGTGACAGACTAACCTTTGCTCACGGTCTCTTCTGTGGGTTGTGATTGGCTGTCAGTAGCTGTATGTGAAGTGCTCTCTTCAGTGGGTGGGGATTCACCTGGCTCCTGTTCTTCTAAGCTTTCTGCTGTGAGACAAAAGCATTCTATAAAGTCTAACACACAACAAAAACAACTAATAACAGGACCAGCTTAGCTAATAACACACCAGTCTTTAGGTTCTTGCTTTCGTCTGGGGGAGGAATAACCTTTTCTTCTGTTGTGGCATTGACTTTGTTGCCTGCATCAGTGCTCGTCTCATTCTTGGCTTTAGGTTTAGGCTTTGCAAACTTGGCTTTGTTCAGCAGGTAATTCATTTCCCGCTGCAGCAGGAGCAGTTTAGACTCGATGTCTCTGGACAGCAGGACTGGCCGCTCATGCGGAGATCGCTTCTCCTGCTCTGCCACCGTTTCGTTTTTCCAAACCTGCAGCACAAAAATCCCAAACATGAAGGCCAGTTTACCAGAACTAAATAGAGGACTACACATGTTTTAGCTTTGCAACCAAGACAATAATATAATACATTGAACAAAAAAAAGAGACAAAACCCGCAGTGGGGCAAAACAGTTCAAATTGATGTGGCCTTTTCCAGAAATAAACCAGCAGAGAAAACTGCATGAATGAGAATTCCTAATGATCTGCAGCACAACACCTTCAATCTGTCACAACAACAACACAGATTGACATGAACCACCTACCGTAGTTTCATTGATAACTTTTTCCAACATATTTAGCTCAACTTCTGTAAATATTTGGTCATCCCCTGGAATCAGTTTGGCACCCCTGTAAACCAGAGCTCAATCAAAAACCACACAGAAATGTTTTCACACAGCTGAGTTCAAAATAGTGCTTCAAGCAAATAAGTACAGCTCTTATTTCTGTGGAGACGGACGCATTGAAAACAAGGCACATGTGAGGAAAACAGCAGTGTCAAAATTGACAAGCTCTAGTCTTTACTGAGAGAAGTGAAAAATACTTGAATATTTAGTTTTCAAGTGTATAAGCCACCACTAACAAGTATTCCAGCAAAGGATGATCAAAGTACTTTCTACAATTTCTCAACACTTCTGGGCTTTGCCTTCAGAGATAAGTTCTCTACTAGCTTGAGGTCTGGGAATTTCACTCCATGAGGTTCATGTTTGTCTGTGACATTAACATCATAAAGCGGATAGATTCACAGTGAACTAAACTCAAGCTTTTTGGGCCTTTGCTAAACTGGCTTCAAATAGCTTTTCTGTCTTCTACAGTTGCAATAGGTTACATTGCACC
The DNA here is from genome assembly GCA_903066825.1 of Alfaro cultratus. Lineage (NCBI taxonomy): Eukaryota > Metazoa > Chordata > Actinopteri > Cyprinodontiformes > Poeciliidae > Alfaro > Alfaro cultratus. Next base: position 10,420 of record CAEFZX010030016.1, on the reverse strand, counting down.
CACAGTGACTGGCACGGTTAGTGGTGTTGGACTGGTTTGGTGTTGGACTGACCTGAGGAAGAAGTTGGATGTGTTGAGTGTATTGTCCAGGTCAGTCAGCAGCTCAGGCCACTTCCTTCGCTCCGCCACCCTGAAGAACATGTCCTTACACAACCCTTTGAGTTGAGACAGTTTCTCCTTCAGCTGCCTGGTGGTGGCACCATAGCCCTCCTCGTCCAACCAGTCGGAAGCCTCCTTCAGCTTACTCAAGATCTGCTCCTGCTCCTCGTCCGTCGCCACCTGCTGGTGGTCCTCCTGATACAGCTTGTCCTGCAGACATCAGGCGGCACACGCAGCTCTGGTTCAGACAGGAGAAAAGCTTCAGCGACGGCCGGCATTGAGCTGTAGTCACTAACCTGTGTCTCAAAGATAAATGTTTCCAGACTGTTCAGGATCTTCTCTCTTTCCTGCTTTGCTAGATCTCTATCTGTCAAGTCCTGCAGCCTGGAGAGAGCCAAAATTTTGCTTTCTCTGATTGCACCCACAATATTACAATGTAGGAATAAGAAGTTCAACACTTACTTCTTTTTTGAGGAAATGAGGTCCTCAGCGGTGGGGTCCATAATGTCATTGATGAGAAGTTCCATAGGGACATCTTCAGATATCTTTGTTCTTTTCTGAGGTTTTGTCTTTTTCTCCATCTCTGCATTTTCTGATTTCTGGTCACCTTTTTCCTGCTGAATGACGACAGAAAGTTTTTATAACACCAGACATCCAAACAACAATATGAGGTCATAGGTAATTGGTTAAAACTGTGGAGAGTGACTCATTTTACCGGAGTCTCTATTTTACTGGCTGTGTCCTCTGGTTTCTTCTCATTTTTCTCTTCTGTTGAACTTTTCCCTGAATCGTTTTTAGTCTCATTGTCCTTGTCCTCATTTTTCTGGGCCTCGTTGCTCTCTTTCCCAGACTCAGGAGGAACTTCCTCTTCCTCCTGATTAGAGACAGATGCTCATGTTCATCCCTAGGCCTCACATTATGACTTTTGTGCCTTGGATGGACCAAAACTGAGGGACAGGTACCTGGACGGGTTCAGTTACATTTGGAGTTGGCTCAGAGGACCCTCCTCCAAACAGCGTGGAAATGGTATTGCCCAGTTCTGACAAAAAGCAAAACTTTAGTTTTAATTAGAAGTCATTTGTCATCATGATAGTTTAAACGCAGTTCAATTTGTACATGTGATTTAGTTGATAAATGAACCTCACTCTGGAACAATTCTTATAATGTTCACAGTAGGGCTGGATATTGTTATTTATAATATACATCGTGATAGACATGTGATCAATCTCAATAGATAAAACATCTGGTAGAATATTCAATAAATAGATTATTCTCTGAACTCTAATCCAGAATAATACAGGATCCTGGGGGATGTAGGCAGAGGAAAGGCTTTAGCTGCTCTCACGGCCCCAGCTAAGTAAGGTGGGTGGCATCAACTAACTCACTCACTCACTTTTGGTTATCCTAACAACAACCTACTGAGTAACTTGAGCAGCAGCAGAAGTTTCAGGTTTGGCCACCGTGCCTCATAACAGCTTAAATAATAATAATAAAAAAAAAAAAGAGCACAAGAGGAAACTGTGGATAAAACGGGAAAGGTCACACCACCAGTTTGGGAGTATTTCAGATATTTAAAACAGAAAACATCAATAGTTATTGATATCGACAATTACTGATATAGACTGATACGAAACGCTTATATCATGATAAATTTTTCAGCCATATCGTTCAGCCCTAGTTCAAAGATTGACATCTAATGCAAGGCTGGATTGTCTTAATGTTTTCTCTGTCAACCAATCATGGTTGGAGTACAAATTATTGGTTAAACCGACACATTACTGGTTAAATTAACTTTTATAATCATCATGCGTTTCTGTTGAAAGGAACAGGTAAGGTCAATCAGTAAATGTTCAACATTTGCATGTTTGTGACTTCACAGCATTGTGTGTCTCTGATGCCGTTCCAGTGCTTCATGTCTGTTACTGCTGCAGCTGCACTGCTTACTAGTTAAAGTAGATTCCTCTTCCTTCTCTTCCACAATTGTCTCAAAGACCGACTCCACCTGCAGAAGGAATATTAAAATTTATTTTAATGAATTGAATGAGACCTTTTCCTCATCTTTCATAACTGAAGAACAATGAGAAAACAAAACACACTGCTTTCAACCAGGAAGTTGAAAAGCCCTACAGAATTTTTGCCTGTATGCACAAAGATGACTGAAAGTATGCTTCCGATTGGAGCTTAAGACTGGTGACTGTGGAGGACCTCACCCGGTCCAGCAGCAGAACTCCACTTTCATCCATGTTGAAATGAGCTTTGATCCCCTTGGACTCAGCATCGGCGTGCTTCTGGAAGCTGTGGCCCACTCCAGACAGCTTGACCGTCGTCAGGTTCAGAGAGCCAAACACACTGCCAAACACAACCATGACGGGAAATAGCTAATATTACCCTCAAAGGAATAAAGCAGAAAAATCAACATATGTCAAACTTCATGATGAGAAAAACAAAAATATTTGGAAGTTTTGGAGATTCCAGGAGGGCTGCACAGTGGTGCAGTTGATAGCACTGTTGCCTTGCAGCAAGAAGGTCCTGGGTTCGATTCCCGGCCCGGGTTCTTTCTGCATGGAGTTTGCATGTTCTCCCTGTGAATGCGTGGGTTCTCTCCGGGTACTCTGGCTTCCTCCCACAGTCCAAAAACATGACTGTCAGGTTAATTGGTCTCTCTAAATTATCCCTAGGTGTGAGTGTGTGTGTGCCTGGTTGTTTGTCCTGTCTGTTTCTGTGTTGCCCTGCGACAGGCTGGCGACCTGTCCAGGGTGTACCCCGCCTCTCGCCCGGAACGTAGCTGGAGATAGACACCAGCAACCCTCCCGACCCCATTAGGGAAGAGGGTGAACAGAAGATGGATGGATGGATGGATGGATGGATGGATGGATGGAGGTTCCAAGAGAAGAAGGTGTTGAAGCAAACCTGAGGTCCTCCTGACTTAGAAAGCTGAGGTCTCCATAGTTGATATTGAAGGTGAAGTCATCAGTGTAGCGATTGAAGGTGATGACTTTCCGCTGTGGGTAGGGTGCCATCCTCTGGAACAGGACGCGCTTGTTGTGTTTCAGGGTTTTGATTCCCTCCTCTTCCTCCACCTCCCGGTTGAACTCCACCTGAAGCAGTAAAAGTATACAGGGATTATTTTGATAAAATCTGAATATCCAGTCTCTAAGCGGAGGTCGAACCCCTGCTAGAGCAGCTCTGACCTGAATGGGAAAGATGGCTGCATCTCGGACCAGGAAGGGTTTGACCTTGAAGGCTTTACTGAGAGCAGCCGCCTGGTATACAGCTCCCATTGCCGCCGCCTCGTCTGCGTTGATGTTTTTCCCCAGCTCCATTCTGTAACACAGACACACTCAGTCCTTCTAATGAAACCTCCACGGAAGCAGAGAACTTCAGGAAATCACGGAAACTTTGTTATACTTACTTCCCCACAGCTTTGAGCAGCACTTCCTGAACCTTGGGGACACGAGTGGCACCCCCTACTAAAATCACTTGCTCAATATCTTCCTGTAGACAGAAAGACACCTTACAGTCACAGCTGTAACAAAAGCTAACCACTCTGTGTCTACCATTTGCAATTTGTAGAAAACAACTTTTAGACATATCAACTTATGTCAAACAGAAAATAGCTTAGAAATTCTATTGGTGCTGACAGGATAGAACAAGGTGCCTGTAGCAGCAGCTGAGTGTGATGTAAATGAAGGAAGCAGCAAAGGACATACTGACCAGCTTCATTTCTGCTACTGTGAGGGCCTCCTGCACCGGCCCAGGGACCCTTTCAAACAGATCAGAACACAGTTCTTCAAACTCCACTCTGGTCACCTTCGCTTTGAAATCGATATCATCCATCAAGCCTTCCACCTGTAGGATGAGGGGACCATGGCAACCAGTTAATCTTGGGTTAGAAGAGTTACAACATTTGCAGTACGGGTTCACCCAGCCCATGAGGGTTCACCTGAGCCATGAAGTCAACATTTGCACTCAGCACCGTCTTCAGCCTCTGTGCTTCTTTAAGGAGCTTGGCCATGGCTCGGTGGTTCTGTCTCACGTCCTTCGGACTTTTCTTCTGGTCGTTGAACAGCTTGGCCAGGTGGTCCCGCAGCCGCAGGTCCATCTCAAAGCCCCCCAGACTTCGATCAAACCTACAGCCAGATGACATGAAGTATAGCTTGGTCTACGTAGTGAAGCCATCAGCAGCCACATTCATCAGGGATCACTGCACTCACCCAACTCCCTGGATCTGTAGCTGTGGCTGGGTACCAGACTCTTTGGTTTTCACTGTCTGATATGAGACTATGGTGGCCGTCGTGCTGCCTGAGCCCATATCATAAAACATGACGTTCTGTAATGAAACGGGTAGAGCATTACCACTCCACTGAGCCATACAGATGGCATAAACCAACAGATACTGCTGGGGTCACCTGGGCTGTGCTGTCTATGTCTTTCCTTCTGAAAACACCATAATTCAAGGCCACGGCTGTATTGTCATTGATGAGCTGAAGAACCTTTAGACCTGCCATCTGTGCAGCATGCAAGACTGCCCTTCGCTCTGCCTGGTTAAAAAAAGCTGGTACGGTGATGACTGTGTCTTTGATTGGCTGTTCTGTAAATTTCACAGAAAGAGGAAGAATGTCCTTGATCTACTCTCATGTGTTAGACAACAACCAATCAACTTTCTCAAACAAACTGACCTGCAAAGTCCTGAGCCAACCCACGTGAATAATTTAACATCATCCCCAGCAGCTCCTCAGGTGAGTAATGAGTTTCTCTGCCAGCAAAAGAGACAGGACAGACAGAAATTAGCAGCACACCCTACTAAAAAACAAAAATCATATCTGATGTCTCCATGGCAACTACAACAACATCCCGAGTTTGTTTTTACGACATTAAGCTGAAAAGAGAATCAAAGTAATAACTCAGTCAGGCCCTATGAAACATACACCCTTCTGCATCTTAACACATAAGGACATATATTTTAGACATGCAAATAATGTGTTTTTAATTTATCTTGTTAAGTGTAATAAGACAAGGGTTATGAAATAATTATATTATAAATTAATTCAGGTTCAAGTTTAGAATGAATATGGAGACATGCCAAACATTTATAAACCCCCCCCAAACCCCCCCCCAAACAAAAATCAGGCCAGTGCTTCAAATATCGTAAGAGAGTAAAGTTGTTGATAATGTCCTGACATCAGCCTCAGTCATGTTTATCAAATGAACCAAGAATGTTCTGTATTAATGTTTTAAAAAGTGAATTTATTTCAGTAGATTAAGGAAACACGCTATATAGCAATTTTCTAACTATACAGCATTTCGGTTCCTTATGATCATTTTCTCCTTAAAGCTGACCAAAAGACAACATTTAAAATTAGAATATTACATCACACCAACAATAAAAAGACTTAACAGAAATGCGCCCCAAATAAAACGTAAGTTGCAAAGTTCAAATTGCACCGACTCGGAATCGGCCACATTCCATGTCAGTCTTTGTACTTCAGAGAACCTAATGCACCAATTCAAACTATTAGCCTGCTTATTAAAGTAATTACATATAAGCAGGTCCAGATGGAAACAAAACTTCTTAAAATACTTATTCAAAATTAACGTATTTTTAAGTCTTTTACAATACTTTATTTCAAGGTTTGAAGCATGCATGCAAACTTTGGAATGGTTTGCATGGAATGGGAATGGGAACTCAACATTTGTTTCTCTTGCTGGTCTCCATCAACTCTTCTGATAAAGCTGCTATTTTCAAGATTAAATAGAAACAGGAATAGATAAATGTGGATACCGAAAAGAACAGAGAAGTGAAAACTCACAGGGAGCTGTTGAAGTAAACCGTTCCTCTCACCGGGTCACCCTGTAGCTGATGCTCAGGGAAACATCTCTGATAGACCTTCACCTGCAGGTTGTCATGCTTTTTACCCAGAAGGCTTTGCAGATGTCTATAAACTGTTTTGGGATTTTTCACGGACTGAAAAACAAACAAAGGACAGCATACAATAGTGCTGTAATGAAGATAATGGCCTGAATCTGTCTGAAACCCGAAGAAACATCATACCACTCCTAATGCACTGTCTCCAAACAATCTCTCATTTTCCTTTAGGCAGACCATTGTGGGTGTTTTCCTTCTCGACTCCCTGAGGAAGAAGGATTTCATATTGCCAAGTACATGTTTAAAGACTGCAAAACATTTCTAAATGTTTCATCAGGGTCATCTGATCATAATGAAATAAAATTAATCAATTAGTTCCTACTCACCTGTTGAGAACAATCTCCATTGGCACACCAGGTTTTACTATTGCCATCTTCATCCACTCACTCCCAAGGTCAACTGACATCACAGCTACAGTCACTGGAAACATAAAGAGCAGTCTTACATTCAGCTGGGAGGGCTTTAATCAGTGAAACAGTTTAGTCAAATTATTCCGTATATGACAAATCAAACATTTTGTGATTAATCCTCATCAAATCTACCAGGAATTGATTTTCTTTTTCTTTTTATGCTGAGGGATGATTACCTGTGAGAGAAGGGAACAGGGCAAGAAGAAGAGCGGTGAGAGCAACCAACATCTGGATCCTTACTCCCATGATAAGCTGTAGAGACACAAAAAGAGTCCAGCTAAAAATGCATAACACAATTTCATTAGTTTGCATTTGGAACATAAAACTAAATAATTTTTTTTCTGCTAAAATATATAAATTAGTTGGAATTATATTGCATACATTATAATTATAATAAGGCATAACATATAATCATGTAATGTTTAGTTTCACTTTAACTTTAAGGCAGCAAGTTAAGAAAAATATATATAATTGGAGTTCGACTGCTGATGTTTCATTCAGCTGACTGGCAGTGTGCAGAAACAGATGTGTCAATGTAAGGTCTGCAAACTGCAGGAAGAGTATGATGGAAAATGCTGGTGGAATGGAAACTGTAGAATTTTAATTCCTTGATAAATTATAGAATGAGGAAGAGACCCACAACTAACAAATGGGCCTCCTACTGAACATGATAAAACATTAATTTTCCGATTGCATGCATCCATGCTTCTGTAAACATGATGTCAATATAAGAGACACTCAATTTCTTGTTACATAAAAAATAAAAACACCATGGCAACAACTGAGTCTCAGGTCAGCTTTTCAATTAACCCTTGTGTTGTCTTCCGGGTCAAAAGTGACCCATTGCCATGTTTACCTGTAGAAAAAATACCCTAAACTATCTTTTTCCGGCTTGAAATTTTATGACTTTTCCTAAATTGACCCAGTCATTATAAAAAGTGATACTTTGTTTTTGTTTATATTTCCATGTGGGCTGTACACCACTAGGGTACAAGGATTGTATTTTGGGTCCTTTTTGACCCTTGCATTATAAAAGCATTTAAGAACCAGAAAAAAAAGTTCAAAGGCCATACACAAACTCTTTCTAATACACATCACCCCACAGACACACCTGCACCCCCCACACACATATCAAAGAAGCTATATTGATGTACGAATTGAACTTACATTTGACCTGCACCCTCAATCTGCAGCTAACTCCTCACATCACACAAGTTCCCAAACACAAAAGAAAACAATCTCAGACATAATAAAAACAAATTAGGTATAGAGGATATGAAGGGATGCTGAATCCGAGTACCGCTAGTTGAAGCAATGAGTAGACATTTCACTGTTCAACAGGTCCTATGCTTGCATATACTGTCCTACATGGGATCTTCAGCATAAGATGTTGAACAAATTCTTATGCTGAAGATATTCAACCATAGGAGCAGCTTCATATGGTGAAGAACATCTTCATGTTGTGAAGATTTTCTTGAACATCTTGTGTTGAACATTTTGTGTTCAATGTGGAATGTTCTTCATCTTATGTTCAACATGGGGTGGGAAGGAAAGAATTATCTTTGTCTTATGTTGAAGATGTTCATCATGAAAGCATCTTTATAAAATTAAGAACATCTCCGCCTCATGGGGATATTCTTTATCTTACGTTCAACACGTGGTGGGAAGGATAGGATGTTCTTCAGCTTATGTTGAAGATGTTCAACATAAGAACATCTTATAAGTTCAACAACTTATGTTGAACAGAAGATGTTCATCTTGTGTTGAGGATGATGTTGTTCATCTTCACGAGATCATCATCTCGTGAAGATTTTCTTCAACTTATGTTCGACACCTTATGTTGAGCAGAATATGTTCTTCATCTTGTATTGACAATCTCTTAATTATGAGACACAACATAAGAGATGTTGTTAAATTGTTCACAAAATCAAGCTACATTTTGTTTTGTTGTGTTATGAGAGGTATTTGTATAATTCACTTCCTAAAAAAATATTAAGGAATGTACCGTTAACTAAAAAGTTCAAAATTTTTGACTTTTTGTTCTCTTTCAGTATAATTAATTCAGAAGTAATAACTTCACATTTATATAATTACAATAATAACCCTTTACTGTGTAAAAGAAAACTGCTACAACACTTAGTTTGTAGTAAAAAGAAAAAAAAGAGTGTAATCCTATTGATCGTCTTTTTGTATTGTATAACAAAAATACATGATAAAAAATTAATTAAATTGAATTGAATTGAAAAATATCAGATTGTTTCATCATGCAAAATAGATTTTGGATTTAAAATTCAATTAATCTGCTTTATTTTGGGGCTTTTGTGAGGGCGGGTTATTTTTGACCTGTAGGACAAGGAGAGTAAACAGAATGTTAGGATGATGCACTGGTTTATTTCAGAGAAACAGACACTGCTGTTCTGGTTTTATATCTCGAATCACATTTAGTCCAGTTACTTGAATATTACTAATATGGAGTTAGTAAGATGACATCACCTTTATCACATCAGGCACTTGTCTCAGTTCACCTTCATCCACCCAGCTGTTCACAGCTGCAAAAAACACGTGGCATTACAAATACCACCAGGATGTGTTCTGGCTGAACCTCGGATTTCAGCAATAAACAATGAACGCCCTAAGAGTATGAGGTCAAATGTCAGTGCCCCCTTTACCAGAGAGATTCAGTTTCATATCCGAATTAACAGCCTACACATAACTTCTGATCAAACACGACGACGACGTTACAGATGAAGAGTAGAGTGAAGCTTTTAAGTCATCCTCTTAGAAATGGTCACTTGATTTTTTTCATGCTTTCAGAAAGCAGAGGCATGTGCTGCTGAAGTAAAGGCAAGTTTATGGTGGAGTTAAGTTTAACCGTACCGGTCATGTTTAGCTTTGAAGCCGAAAATAAGTAACCTTTAGGTCCTACTATATGTATGAACATAAACTCATCCTCCACAAGTAATACAGTAACGGTATGAAGCGGAAACAAGGCGCAAAGTAAAGGCGCACGAGCAGCTAGCTACTCGGAAGCGGAGCGGGAACTTACGTTCTTCAGGTGATCGGATGAAGGTGTACAGCAGCTTCCACACAGTGCACTTTCAGCGGGAGATTCTAACACTAGTTCACTACGTACTAGTTCACTACTTGATTTGCAGTCTCTCTGCTGTCCCAGTTGGGAGTTTAGTTCCCCTTATCACCGGCTCACTGGTTGCAGTCGGGCCCAGAACGCGGCGTTACCTCATTGGATCCACCGAAGATGTAGCCGGTGAAAAACTGCTGTCATGTCAATTATATTCAGACGCGCCGTTTCCGGCTCGCCCTAAAATACTCAGAGAGAGTAGGATGACTGTGGTATATTTTACCTGTAGTCGTTTTTGAGATGGTAGCAGCTGTAATCTCTAGTGAGAAGCGTTGTGACTTTGTAAATAAATACCACAGTGGTTTCTTCTAATGACAAAAATAAATACTGTACCCTTATTGTGTAAGGAGAAGTCTATATTTCCGGTTCGTAAATTCTGACGTTTTGTCGTAAACCGGCAATGTTTCTATAGGTCTAGTCCCGCCCAGTTTATTCCACGCACTGTTGAATGATTGGTCCACGAAACGTGAGCAAAGCTAAAAAAAAAAGAATATAGCTAAACCCTATTGGTCCACGTTCAAGTGACGATATTTCCAGGTAAAAATTTGACAAACCGAATGTTCTCTCATGAATTAATGTCATACAGTTGTGACAGATGAATCTCATATTACTCCCCTTGTAGAATTAAAATGTAAAAGAAAAAACACTTTGGGGAAAAAAAAAAAAAAAATCATATCTGATAAAATATTATAAAAACATGTAACGTTGAAAATTATGTCCTTATGCTATCACCCAAATTTCTGTCAGTTTGGAGTCTGGATTCAAAATGGCCCACTCCAAAATGCAAATATCACTTACTGTCAGAGTGAATATGCTTACAATTTTAAAAAAAATTAAATATATATA
>CAEFZX010030013.1:0-13545 GCA_903066825.1 Alfaro cultratus | reverse complement strand
TCCAGACGGGAAGTTTAGCTACAGACGGGAAGCTTAGCTACAGACGGGAAGCTTAGCTACAGACGGGAAGCTTAGCTCCAGACGGGAAGTTTAGCTCCAGACGGGAAGCTTAGCTACAGACGGGAAGCTTAGCTACAGACGGGAAGTTTAGCTCCAGACGGGAAGTTTAGCTCCAGACGGGAAGCTTAGCTACAGACGGGAAGATTAGCTACAGACGGGAAGCTTAGCTCCAGACGGGAAGATTAGCTACAGACGGGAAGCTTAGCTACAGACGGGAAGCTTAGCTCCAGACGGGAAGTTTAGCTACAGACGGGAAGTTTAGCTACAGACGGGAAGCTTAGCTACAGACGGGAAGTTTAGCTACAGACGGGAAGTTTAGCTACAGATGGGAAGTTTAGCTCCAGACGGGAAGTTTAGCTACAGACGGGAAGCTTAGCTCCAGACGGGAAGCTTAGCTACAGACGGGAAGTTTAGCTCCAGACGGGAAGCTTAGCTACAGACGGGAAGTTTAGCTACAGATGGGAAGTTTAGCTCCAGATGGGAAGTTTAGCTCCAGACGGGAAGCTTAGCTACAGACGGGAAGTTTGTATCAAGTGGATATTTATAGCAGAGCTGTAATGCTCCACATGGTGAGTGAAAACTGAAGAATGATGATGGATACGTTCTGTGGCGGACGTCGACTCTTTGCTCTGCGTTCGAGGATCCACCCAACTGGTCGTCTTTGAGACGTGACTGAAAAACAGAAAAACATTTTCATCATCTATGACATCATCAGCATCATCTTCATCATGTTTGACGGTAAACCTGTAATCCAGATCTGAATGTGAGGAAATGAAGCGTTGCTTCCTGACGGCTCACTGGGCAGTACGGTGCTAAGGAGGCTACTGGTCTGATTACTGGTCTGTTTACTGGTCTGAATAGTGCTTACTGGGATCAGTGGTGTGGATCTCCTGCCATCACAGCGCCTCCTTGCTTTAGTCCATATTAAACCTTCTGGGAACAGGCTTCAGCGGTCATTAGCGTCAGCTTCAACTGCTTTAATCTGGATGTGGTTTCTGCTTTCTCTCTTTAAACCTTTTGGGTTTTTTGGAGAAACATTTGAAATAAGGTGGCGCTGCAGCAACAAAACTAGCTAACACATCTGACTGGTTCCTACTGGTTCCTACTGGTGAGTGGGGTTGTTGCCCCCTGGTGGCTGAGGAACGGTTGTGAGTGGGCCGGCCCGCATCCAGGTCCAGCAGCCGCCATGTTGGCTCCAGTAATGAACCAGACTCGGTTCAGGTAATTGGTTTGACTAATTATTGATTGGTTTCTTACTTTATGTAGTATGGCTCTCCTGAGTCGCTGTAGGCCAGCTCCCAGTTCTCAGGAAGTGGGGCTCCTCCTCTTCCTCTTCCGCTTCCTCTTCCTCCGGCTCCGTTCTCCATTCCCTCCCTACTGCCAACTGTGGAGTCCCATGATTGGCTGAGCGGCAGCGCCGCGGGCGGTGCCGAGCCTGCGGAGAGCGACCCGGTTACGACCCGACCTGGCCTACGGCAGTGGGCGGAGCTTGGCGGCGTCCTACCTGCCGGCGCGCCATCATCCTCGCTGTTGTCTCCTTCCTCCACGGCTTTCTCCAGGTTGCTCAAAGACTTGCTCCGGGTCCGGAAGTTCCTCAGCAGGTTGCGGTGTTCCTGGTACGTGATTGGAGGGCTCTCTGGTCCGATGTGGACAGGGCGGGGCGTTCCGTAGTAGTTCCCTGTGATTGTACGAAAACAAGGAGGGGTCAGGCGTTCAGCTCCAGTATGTTACATTGTTTTATTGGTAGGAGAAGGAAGTCGTTCCTCTCCACTGTCGCCTCATGCTTGTTCAGTAGGAAGGATTCCTGCCGAGTCAACCACTCAGTGAAAGTGGCTCCTTAGCTTCCAATTCTAATCTGCTCCACCTGGTCAGACCCTGATTAGTGAGGACAGGTCAGAGGTCAGAATGTGACTGAACTGAAGTCAGGGTTGCAGTGACAGTAACTGGATCTGAATGGTTTTGAAATCTGAACTGGACCTGCCAGGTCAGAAGGTCATCCTTCTAGTCCTGAGAGTTGGGAACACTGGGATGCCACAGCGCCTCCCGTAGGATGTCACAGCCCCCCTGTAGGATGTCACAGCCCTCCCCGGTAGGATGTCACAGCCCTCCCCGGTAGGATGTCACAGCCCTCCCCGGTAGGATGTCACAGCCCCCCGTAGGATGTCACAGCCCCCCTGTAGGATGTCACAGCCCCCCGTAGGATGTCACAGCCCCCCGTAGGATGTCACAGCGCCCTTAACCTTTAGGTTAAGGTTTAGGATGTAGAAATGAATAGAAGTCAATGGAAAGTCCCCGCAAAGATAGCAGCTCATACACGTGTGTGTGTGTGTGTGTGTGTGTGTGTTGGGCTCTGTCAGGTTTCTGTTCTGCAGGTTTCCAGGATTAGAGACTAAATCCTCTTATTGTTTTGGTTCGCAGAAAGAAAGAAATCCAGCTGCAGCAATGCTACATGCTACCTGCCTTCTTAAAGGGCCGGTACACCAATTTCCCTCCCCCGTGGTTGGTTTCCGTACCTTTGAACTTGCCGCTCTCCAGCAGCGCTCCGGACTCCTCCAGAGAGAAGAACTCCTCGATGGACACAAAGTTGTAGTCCACACCTGAGAGCTCGCCGTCCCGCGGCTGCCGGGTCGTACCTGCCCAAAGGAAACCGGGAGGTCATCAGTGAGACAGGAAGCTCAGCTGTTGTCATGGTGATCACAGTCACTTACAGATGTTCACTGAGTGTAAAGAACTTTAATCTGAAAGAGGTCTCACTCTGTCTGATTTTCATGAAATCTTTATAATCTGAGCTGCTTCATATTCTATGACCTCAGACTAAATCTGAGTTACATAGGTACAGAATTTAACAGGGAGTGTCCAGGTGTGTGTCCAGGTGTGTGTCCAGGTGTGTGTCTAGGTGCGTCTTACATGGCACAGCGCGCAGGTACAAGTTCTCCCTGATGAGCTGCTGCAGCTGACTGTCCATGGAGCCCGGAGTGAAACACTTGCTGAGGTACAACCTGAGGTCTTTACACAGAGAGGAACCTGACAACCAGACAGGAAGTGATGTCACACATGTATCCTTACAGTTACTCAGATGGTCGAAGTGACTCAGGAATGTTAGAGACAGAGTTCTTTTGTTTGGAGCTGGTAAACACCGTGCATGCTTTAACTGGTTTAACTGGGCTGAACCAGAACGTCATCATCTCACCTGGGAACACAGTCTTGATTCTGATTGGATGAGGACAGGAGTTCAGGACTCCTCGGACATCGCCCAGCGTCATCCCCAACACTGGCGTCCCCCCGATCTCCAGGATGATGTCACCCACCGTGGCCCCACCCCCAGGGGCGGCGGTGACGAAGGGAAACTCCCCATAATCAGCTCCGCCTCCGATAGCCAGACCCAGCTCTCCGGAGCCGGCGCCGGCGCCCAGCGGAACGAAGCTCTCCTGGACCTGCACGCAGGAAACCGGAGCTCAGGCATAGGAAGTCAAGAGGCTGAGCCCGGGGTCAAAGGTCAGGCCGTACCTTGGAGCGCCAGTGGAGCTTCTTCACCGTGGCTTTAGACATGGCCACTGAGCTGCAGACAGAGGGAACAGCTGGTTACTGAGCATGCTCAGTACAGACCTTCAGCATCGCAGTCAGGCTGGAACCAACGATCTGAGAGAGAACTGTTCAGATCAGAGAACTCAGAACCCGTCCAGTCATATTTAAAGCTGCTGACCTTTGACCCCTCCACCAGTCTGCGGTTTGCAGATCATTAACAGACGGAACAAAAGGGAACCGGTACTCCAGGTTTCCACTGATCCAACAGAACCAACCCGGTTGAAAACCAGTCCATGTTCTTCCAGAACCATGGAGAGACCAACAGGCTGATGAACAGAACCAGAACCAGAACCTGAACAGAACCAGAAGCTGCAGAACATTTGGTAAAAGGCACTAAGGCAGCACCTGTCTGCCTGGCAGGCGGTTCTGGTTCTGGTTCTGGTCAGTCTGCAGTTTTTCCAGCTCTTCAGCATGTTGCAGTAAAGCAGCTTCTCTGTTAGTGCAGCTGCAAACTGAATGTTTCACCGAAACCTTTCAGAGGCGGATACCAGAACCCGTCTGGGCCCAGATGTTCCATCGACTTCCCTCCGCTAGCACTAAGTCCTAAAAAAGCTAATGCTAACCCGCTAAACTCATAAATTAGCAAAAGCTTATGCTAAACTACTAAGCCATTGGTTAGCATTAATAATAATAACGCATTTTATTTGCCAGCGCCTTTCAAAACCCCCAAGGAGCCTTTACAACATTAAAAACACAAATTAAACAGTAAAAATGGCCACAAGACACAAAACCACAAAATAACTGCAGTTAAAGTGAGAAGGAACCTGAACAGAGTCGATGATGTCAGGAGGAAGAGCGTTGCTTTTCCCCACGCTGCTCAGACGGACAAGAGGCTCTGAGGATGATGAAGAGGAAGAACGAGGGGAGATGAGCAGCAGGTCAGACAGATGAGGAGGGGAAAGGTTATGAACCAGGATTTAAAGTGGATTCTGAAGGAAACAGGAAGCCAGTGAAGTTGATGTAAAATGGAGTGATGTGGTGAAATGAGGCCGTTTTGGTGACGATGAGAGCAGCACAGATTGGAACCAGTTGGAGTTTACAGAGAGATTTATGAGGCAGAACAACCAGGAGGGAATTACAGGAATCAAAGAGAGAAATGACCAGAATATGGAGGCAGAGAGCAGGGAGAGGGACGGACGAAATATTACAGAGATGGAAATGAGCAGACCGGATATTATTATTAATATGAGAGAAAAGAAGAGAGTTCTGTCGAGAATGAATTTAATCTGAGGGTTGGAGAGACCAGAGAACCGTCCATGATGAGGGAAAAGTTATTGACTTTAGATAGTGTAGATTTAGTGCCAGTGAGTAGAAACTTGGTTTTGATGCAAACCAGGATTTTAATTAATCTAAACAGGAAGTGAGAGAGGAAGAATCTGGTGCAGCGGATATAAAGAGCTGGGTGTGATCGGCAAAAAAGTGGAAGTGGATGTTAAATTTATGGAAGATATTGCAAAGGGGGAGAAAGTAGATGATGGAAAGAATGAGTCCCAGGACAGAGCCCTGAGGAACACCTGAGACCACAGAGGATAGATGGGATTTAAATGATTAAAGTTGGATGAACTGAGAGCGACCAGAGAGGTATGACTGAAACCAAGCGAGGGGCGTGTCTTTAATGGTCCTAAACTGGGCTGTCTTTGGTAATGAAACACAGTAAAATATTAAAGGATTAGAAAAAGTGGTCAGAAAAGGAGAGTTCATCAGCCTGACAGTTAGGGTGAATCCAGAACAACAAATCAAGTCCAATGTATGTCCTTTAAAATGAGTGGAAAAATCAATAAACTGTCTGAAACCAGAATTGTCCAGGCAGGACAAAAAAATCATTGGTAAGTGGGAGGCTGGGGTTGTCAATATGAATATTAAAATCTCCCAATAAAATATTATTAGGGGAAAAAGCAACAAATGGGTAAGGAAGGTAGAGAAGTCATTTAAAAAGTCCTTGTGAGGCTTAGGAGGGCGATAAACTGGTAGGCGTTGGTCCAGAGAGTTTACAGCAGTTAACTTCAGGCACACGCACAGGTAGGACTTTCCATTTCTCGCGATGAATTATTGTGAGACCACCAGAGCTGCAGTGCTAAGAGATGCAAATGAAGCCAGCTGCAGTGGAGTCGTTAAATCCAGAGGTTGTTGCCAAGTTTCAGCCAAGCAGAGAAAGTCAAGCTTACGGTCAGTGAGGAGATCCTGGATGAGATGCCCTTTGTTCTTGAGAGAACAGATGTCGAGCAGCCCGAAGTTGACGAAGGTGGAGTTGGAAGGGGGGTTAGCTGACCTGGCTAGGCTAGCTAGCATGTTGCGATCTGGGGTCTGGGCAGCTTTCCTGGCAGGTCGACGGTTGTTGGTCCAGATGGAATGGATGGGTTTTGACCTGTCGAGCTGGAAATCCCATCCAGACCCTCGGCGGATGTACCTCCGGCGACGTCCGGATGGAGGCGCAGCATCACTGGCAGATGAATGGGCAGCGCCAACGGAGTCAAAGAAACTCATTGGACGAGTATTGTAGGATACCTGACACAGGTTCAATGAGGAGAGGCAGGAGAGTCCACACGAGCAAAATCCAGAAATAAAAATGATTGAGCCACATCACGGAGTGAAAGAGTCAGCGAAAGATATGAGAACAATTGGCTTTGACAGGTTAGCCAATACATCCAGTCCAGAGCTCACCACTGACAGGGCCAGTATGAGACTTGGCACAAAGTCACAGTGCAAAAAAGAATCAGAAACGGCTGGCAATCACAAAACAATAAAAACAAGAGCAAAAACGACGAAAGTACACCAACGAGCAGCGGCAGCAAAAACGAACATTCTGAAAATCAAGTGGCTGATGGGAAACATTCAGCCTGACGGGTTAGCATGCTAATGCTAACTCCTCAGAGTTTTACAGTAATTTGCTGCATCTTGTGTGTGTGTGTGTGTGTGTGTGTGTGTGTGTGAGTTTATGAAGGGGGGGGTTCTCCCCCTAAATGGAGGATTAGCTTCGTCTTCCTGAGAGGAACGGAGACGTTTTATTCTGGGATCCTGACAGCATGGAAGAGCTTCCTGTTGGTAGCAGATAGTCGATGTGCGAGCAGCAGATGGTGGCGACCAGCATGAGCCTGATGCACACACACACGCACACACACGCACGCACACACACACACACACACACACACACACACTACATTAAATATGGATGAGCATATGTGAAGAAAGTCAGAGAGGAAACAAGCAGCGGCGTCACGTTCAGCAACGTTCCCAACAGACGGAGCCACAGAGACAGGAAGTGGAATCATCTCACTTCCTGTGGTCTGAAGCTTTGAGCTGGAACCGAGACCAGAACAGAACCAGGTTTAATGGGGTTGGAGGTTCTGTTGCTCGGTTACAGGTATGAGCCAATCAGATTTCAAAGTTCTGTCCTCCAGACGTGGTGAGGAAGACTTCTTGGAGGTCAGAGGTCAGACTGGAGAACAGAGAGGATCCAGGAACTCTGAGTCTCTCTCTCTGACCTCTGACCTGTTGGGATTTGAACTTACAACCTCTGATCCCCAGAGAACCTCTGACATGGGGAGGCTCCAGAGAGCTGCCAGAGGTCAAAGGTCAGAGCAGAATGGCCAAGGATTGAGGTGGTTCTGAAGGTCAAAGGAACCCCAACCCGGTACCAGCCGTGCCTAATAAAGTGGCCGTTTCAGTTAGCGAAACGATCCCACCGCAGGAGGAAGAGGAGAAAGAGGAAGAGCAATTTGTGTGTGTGTGTGTGTGTGTGCTGCTACCTCTGGAGAAGTCTCCCCTCGGTGTGTGTCAGTGTGTGTCGGTTCCGTCTCTTCCTGTTCCACTTTCTCTCTCTGTGTCTCTCGCCCAGAGATAAGGAGGTCAAAGGTCACTCTGAGTCTGAGGCGGGAACAGCACAAACTCGCCTGCCTCTGATTGGCTCATTCATGAACAACTCATGACTTCACCAGAGGTCAGGGGTCAGAGGTCAGATGGACCTGAGCTGAAGAACCAGATCTGGATCCAGGAAGGATCTGGAATTATGGATCTGCTCCTCTGGGCCTGTGACCCGTTTGGCCCATCAGAACTGGTCCGCCTACAGGAGGCGCTGGTGAGAGCGGGTCCAGTGGGTCCAGTGGGTCCAGTGGGTCAGCGCTGGGACCTCTTCAGCTCAATGGTTCTGTCCACCTCAGTTCTGGTCTGGTTCTTCTGAGGTGCTTTCAGAACCAGAACCGACCCGGCATCAGGAACGTTCTGGAGGAGAACCACAGAACCATCGACTTTCCCTGGTACCAGAACCAGACAGAATCCAGACTGGACCAGATCAGAACCACAGAACCAGCGGTAGAACCTGGTCTGCTCTCAGCACTTCCTCCTGGGAGTTGTAGTTTTTTAGATCAGAGTTCTGTAGTCCTGCTGACAGCTGTTGGATCAGAACCTCTGGTTCTGTCAGCGAGATGTTTCTATTCCGGAACCCAAACTGACCCGGTTCTGATCAGGCAGCAGAACCTCCGTTACTGCACACGGTTCTGATGATCCGAAATGTTTCTGCTCCATCAGAACAGATCCGGTCCAGGTCAACACACTGGTAACCATGGCAACGACACAAAGCAAAAACCTGCCCGGTCAAACAGAACCAGGTCCAGTAACCTGTTCAAGCTCCTTAAATCCTCAATCTGAACATCTAATCTGGTTTTACAGAACAGGAAGTTCTCCAGTTGCTCAATCCCAGTTTAATCCCAGTCTAGCAGGTGAAAGTCTTGCTGACCAATCAGAGGAGGAAGTGCAGACTCAGCTGATCTATCGGGGATCTGGTCAGGTGATCCTGTTGGATCTGTTGCCATGGATTACCTGAGCAGGTGTTTGTCACGTGACCGGAGCTCAGGTAAATTCACCTGCTGCCTGTGAATCGGGAAGCACCTGAACGCACCAACTCCTCTTCCTCTCATTCATCACCGCAGACAAAGAGGTAATCCAGCTGCCGGACGGACGGACTCCATGGAAACACGCGCACGCGCTTCTCACACTGCTGTCCATCCACGCCGGCGCGCACGCGCACGGCGCCGCTGCTGGAGGAGGTGACCGACCCTCCGCTGCCCCTCAGCCCGGGCTGCGGGCTGCATGTGTCGGATGGAAATCTGCTGACGGAGCCGTTTCCTCGTGCACGAGAACCAGCAGAAAAACGGCAGCGGGCGCGCGCCTGCGCCTCGCGATGAATAAACAAACAGTAAATAAACAAACAAACAAAGCGGCTCGTTACCTTCATAATGCTGCCGCGTGCGGTCCGGATGCGCGTGCCTCTTCCTCTGCTGCTGCCGCGCGCTGCTGCTGCGGCGTGCATGCGCCAGCGTGCACGCCTGACTGTGCGTAACTGTCCACTGCAGGTAAAAAAAAAAAAGCAAAGCGTTGAAAGGTGGAAGACCACACACACGCATGCGCGCCTTCTGCTCTGCCTGTGGATGGCTTTTTCCCCAGAAGCGCTCACGCGTGCGCGTGCGCGAGAGCGGCCTGCAGGTACAGCAGCAGCTTTACTACTGACAGATCGTGCGTGTGGGGGCGGGGCTCCGCGCGACGAGGAGGGGCTCCAGGGTGACGTCACCGGAGACCGGATCAGCTGTAGGAACGGAACCGGAGACCGGATCAGCTGTAGGAACGGAACCGGAGACCGGATCAGCTGTAGGAACGGAACCGGAGACCGGATCAGCTGTATGGCAATCCGTCGGGAGCAAATATCGTCTCCCGCTGTCCTTGCAGAGATCAGATGTAATAATCCTGCTTAATAAGACAGAATGATGCATTTTAAACAAATGTTTGATTTGAATAAAGTCACAACTTTGAACCGACCGTTTTCAGACTAAATGATACTTTATTGTTTAAAGTCTATGTAGTGTATAATTTTAGATAGTAAGAGTTTTCCTAAAGGACTGGAGTCTGAAAACTCTGGAGCTGAATCATAAATGTTGGTTCTGCTGCTTTAAATGAATAAATCCAATAAAAGCTGATCAGGAAATGTTATCATTACGTCGTTTTAAATAACTTTTCTGCTGGGTTTTGCATTTCTGTTTTATTTTTTACTAAATACTCCTGAACCTTTGCTACATTTTGAAATGATCCCGCTCAGCTGTATATAGTTATTTTGTTTTTTAATATATTTAATCTTTTATTCACACATTTCCCCTTTGAGGAACAGGACGGAGGTTTTTATTCTGTTTATTTCATTTCAGCTTCAGCAGGTTCCTGCTCTGGACTGATGCTAACCGTAAGAACTACGGAAGCCTAGAAGGTCCTCCAGATTCCAGATTTGAACTCCAGCAGTAAACTGGGAGTTTACTGCTGGGAGTTAAACTTTCCCGGTCTGGAAAGTTTACATCCGGTCTGCTTTCCAGACCAGGAAACTGGAAACCTTCCTGTGATGAGGCGGATAATCTGGCTGAGATAATCCTGATCTGTCTGGAGTTAAGTTGCTGTAAACACCAAGCTTTGTTCTCCTACTACTCTCCAATTAGGCGTTATCTGCCGTTAAAGCTCACATTAACTTCATTTTGTCTGCTTTTTACTCTCTTGCTGTGTTTCTCCAGCAGGGGGCAGCAGAGGTCAGTTTACGAGCTGCTGCATGACGTCATGATGGGAGGAAGAGGAGCAGCTCTTTGCTCCCACCAGAGAAACCTGAGGAAACAACGATGCTTTGATGCAACATAAAACTGGTGGAAAATCCTTTCAACGTCACAAATAACAGCAACAGCAGAAGGATTCCAATCAAAGTCAATCAAATCCAGACCAGTCAAAGTATCATTCAAAGAGGTACCATGAAATTTAGCTGAGCAGTCAAACACTACTCTGAACTTATCTGTTTTGTTCGAATGATACAGCCCTGATGAGGTCAGAACCAGGTTCTGATGGACTTCATAACTATAAAGACTGTAGAACTGATCGATTCTCTTTAGGCTCCTGAAATTATGCTGTAAACAAACAGGAAGGCAGCTGTTTCAAATGGAAGAGCCATCATCTTTCTGTGTAATACTTTCACTCAGGAGTGGAATAAACCGAATGTCATCTTGGGAAACACATTTTCCTTCTGGACCCTTTTCATTGAAATCCAAAAGTCTTAAAACATCAGAAGCTAATGGAGCGGGCGTTTCTTTCACCATCACTCTTTGTACAAATCTTTGGTTCCCTTGCCAACCTAAATGTGGATGAGCTGCCCCGATAATACTCCAACCAAGAGCAGTCTTCTGAGCAAAAGGTTCATTTCCCCACCAACAGCAACTTCCAAGGGAGCCAAAGCAGAAGGACAGTCAAACCTGATGAGTAAACCTATGTCAGTCTTGCAAAGCAGGCATTTTACTGTAATGCTGTACTGCTACTTGGTATGAAAGATGTATCAACAGGAATGAAGTCACATGTGTATGCTTGCTGCAACCGTATATAATAAAATGTGTACAAGAAAGCACAGAGTAGAATGTATTTTTTGAGGAGACTGGCCTCCTTCAATGTGTGCTCTAAGCTCCTGTAATTGTTTGTTGGGGGGGCAATGCAAAGAAGAGAGACACTCAGAGACTGAACCGCCTCATCTGCAGAGCTGCTCCGTGGTCGGTGTGAGCCTGGAGTCTGTGGAGACGGTGGTGGAACAGAGGACACTGTCTAAACTCAGTTTAGTCCTGGAGAACAGCAGCCATCCCCTCCAACCAGAGGAGCTCCTTCAGTGACAGGTTCCTCTCACTGGGTTGTTCAGCTGAGAGGATTAAAAATGTCCCACGGGCCATTAGGCTTTATAATGCTGCTGTTTGTGGGAGGGAGACGGGTAACTAGTATTTTAACATATTTAAGCACTTTACTAGACCTCTTTTAGTGGTAATGTACTGTATTTATTATATTTGTGTACCTTTTATGGATGTCTCCAGTTGTATTAATGCTGTGTGGATGTGAACTAATGTGTGAGCAACAGACAACCTCAATTTTCCTACAGGATTAATAAAGTTTAACCTAATCTAACCTAATTATCAGAGAAAAAACTCCGAACCTGCAACTTGATGTAGCGGAAATGTTTTGGGTAAGTGCATGAGACAAAGCGCTGCGATAAACCTGAGATGTTTCTTCTGCAGAGATGGATCCCTGCTGAGCAACATCCTGACATCTCACTCTCTCCTGGTGCAAACAAGTAGGATGATGCCGTCTGCACTCTCCACAAACATGCCGCGTTTTACAATCTTTCAGCAAATGGTAAGGCAGTTTAGGTTTCAGAACATGAACAGTTTCTAGTTTCTTGAACTCTGTACTGGTATTAAGAGCCTTTGCTTTCCTGGAAAGATCATTTGAAGAAGTTAACAAAAATGGAGAAGCAATAGGATATCATGCTATACATGCTTCCTTTTGTATGAATCCAGAAAAACATTCAAAAGATGGATATTCTCTACAGTACTTCAACTACAACTCTACTCCATTTATGTACAACCCAGTCTGGTAACTTCTTCAACATCTTATGATTTTCTTCACAATCATTAAAGATGGACAGCCCTTTTACTTGAGGCATAGTCTCTTCACAACTTTTCAAAAAGTCTTCAAAATCTCTGAGATAACAGATCATTTGGTTCAATCTTTGGCCATGACATAAATTTATCCCTAAATTCTTTCTGAGTTGCAGATGTGTGTCCACATGTCTCCTGTAGAGCTGACCAGGCACCTTCATATGCGTTCAGTGTTTCTGTAAGAGAACCACTCCACAGCCTTTCAGGATCCTCCAGAGAGATAACTTTTCACATACAACATTTTTCCCCAGCAGAGATGGATTCTGAATCAATTAAAGCTGGAAATGATGTCTTAAAGTCCACAAATGTCAAAGGGTCACATGAGAATACGGCAGGTTCAGGAACAGGAAGGCTATGGGGAAATTTCCCTGCCATAATTCGAGAGCACACATTTTCATTTTGAAAGCAAGACTTCATGTATTTTGTTCTCAAAACTTGTAAAGCTTGTACTCAAAACTTCTCATTGCGCTTACACTTAGTCTCTGCTTGCTAACAGATCATGGAACTGGCTTTTTGGCAAAGTCGCCTGGCAACCTCTCAGCCAATAGAAAGGAAGCGTTGTGCTGGGTGCGTTTGGTTTCTTCTAGCCGGTCTGCCTGTGGCTGCTATCGATTATAACAGACACCTCAGCACTGCCGAATATTTTTGTTCATATCGACTGACTATTGTCGCGAGATCTCGGGGGTTAACGTTTCACAGGAAAGATGGACATGTTACCGTTTATATTTTGTGAATAGAATATTACCAAACTGTATTTATATCCACCGGCAAAATGCCAGCTAATATTAGCGATAGAACTTGATGTAACACCAGGTTCATCTATGAAGGCCAACTGAGATTTAGGAAATCTTAAAAAGTTTTAATTATTCCCTAACACTGATTTAGATTATGCGACACTGTTTGTGTGTTATTTAGACTGTTATTTATGTGTAATTGTTTCACTCTGTCTAAAGTAAGATAGCTCCTGTTTTAGTTTTAAGGTTTCATAAAGACGACGTGAGGAAGAAGAGGAAATGTGTTTAAGGAGAGACGGATTCACTGCACTGCTGAATCTCTTAAGCTGCAACTCCTCGGCTGGAAAACATGAATAAAATCTACATAGACATTATGTATATGCATATAATATGAATATAAATATGTGTGACGGGACCAGTGTGATCAAAATGGGCAACTTGACTTTAAGACCACTATTTTAATAAAGACAAGATTGAATAACTGAAAGGGTGATGGAGGAGATGAAAGGTGATGGAGGAGATGAAAGGTGATGGAGGAGATGAAAGGGTGATGGAGGCGAGATGAAAGGGTGATGGAGGAGATGAAAGGGTGATGGAGGCGAGATGAAAGGGTGATGGAGGAGAGATGAAAGGTGATGGAGGAGAGATGAAAGGGTGATGGAGGAGAGATGAAAGGG
>CAEFZX010030010.1:0-23949 GCA_903066825.1 Alfaro cultratus | reverse complement strand
TGTCTGAGCTCAATATCCTTTTTTCTCTTGATCTGTTTGACACCTGACAGCGATTCATTTTTTTTTACAACTTTATTCACATATATATATATATATATATATATATATATATATATATATATATAAAATCACTTCCATCTGAAAAAGAAACTAGCCTCAGGTCATGATGCTGCCACCACCAAATTTCAATGTGGAAATTTGGTGGTGGTGGGAATTTGCTTATGTTTGACAATACTTACCAAACTTACCTTTTGGAATTGTGTCCAAAGGTTAAAATTTGGTTTTCTTGGGCTACAATGGATTATTTTATTTGAAATTCCATGCTTCTGTATGGAGCTCTACTCTTAGTTCAGACTTGAAGAATACTTGACAAAACATCCAGTTTTTGTAACGCCCCGGTAGTACTATATTATCTCCAGTTATTTAGAGATAACTTTAGAAAATTTAGAGATTAGAAAATCTTTATTCTACCATGGTACAAAAACATTGCAGTGTTTTTTGTTCATTTGGTTTTTGCATCTTTCTTCTGATTGATTCCTTAGCAGAACGAAATCTTTCGACCTGTTGTAACCTCTCTGCTCTCCTTTATGGCTTTGGCTAAAATGTAACAATAAAAATACTACAAGGACAGCAGAACCATTCTGGTTCATCAGAATTATGAAAATCAATATACAATTCAAAAAGATTGACTATTGAACATGAATAAAAAAGTGTCTAAACAAAGTATTTTTATCAATAAGTATTTTTTTTTACATTTTTAATTTAAACAAGTTTGTTTTTCAGTTGAGTCATACATGCCATTTATCACGGCCTAATTTTTCATTTAAAAAAAGTGTGTGTACTTTTAAGAGCCCACTTAATGATTTAAAACAGTGGGCAAAGTAATGCAACTGTATTAGTTGCATTACCTTGCGGCTTTACTTACCTGTTCTTTGAAAACTGAGGAACGCTTTGCTGCAATTTCAACATACGTAATTTGTAGTCATCAAGAGAAAGCGCCATTATTGTATTATCCCACTATCTTGAGAAATGTCAAGTTTTATTACCTTCAGGCTATGACAAAATTTAATTATCAGCACAAAAAGAGCTTTCAGTGGTGCTCAGAACTATTTAACTGTAAGATGCATCCTTCAATAACTAACCTGTATACTATGATGACAGTGGTGTTCTCATCGACTCATTAACATGTAAGCATTTTGAAGTTAATGGGTTTTAAACAATATTTGACATGATATAATTTTCTTGGTTTTGAATAGTATAAAAGCTTAGTTCGGATATCATAAATTAAGTATTTGTAAATGTTTATTAACACTGTTTTGCATACATCCACATATAATGCATGTATAATACGCCAGGGCTGGACAATATCTAATGAAATTGTCAGTAGTTTTGCACAAAAAGAGCATGTACCTACCATCACCAAGAAATAGAATAATGTTTTTAGCCCGGTGTTGTCGAGGATGGAGCTTCAGTGCAGCATCCAGTGTTGCCTTTGCTTTTGAGTCCCAGTAGGAAGGGTCCTTCTCAAGTTCATGAAAGGCTGTTCAAAAATAGGAACATTTTTAGAGGTTAAGAAATAAAAAAGGAGTGCAAGGACACCATATGTGCATAAACATTTATTTGAGACATTTTCTGACATGTTGATGTTTACTTTGCCCTAAGATAAACAAGAACAGGGTTTACACAGGGAATTAGCATAAACTGCCAACACAGTTGAAATTCAGTCCATTCATTCTCACTAAGAAGCTTCAAGTGAGTGAAGTTAAAAAAAGAACATTCATCCAGAAAATCTTTAGAACAACGGAAAGTCAAACAGAAGGTCCAACACTTTACATAAACAGACTGACACAGGCAAAAAAATATCCTCACACAAGGCTTTGTTCATCTGCAGAGACTTTCCATGACCCACACACCTGAGCCATGACCATGCTTTCATGCAATTCTCAACAACATGTCTGCCGTCACAAACCCATACTTTCCAGCTTGTGGTTACCTGCTTGTATGCTCTAGTCTGTCCGCAAACACTACCAATAGCCTGACCCTGTCATCTTCTCACCTTGGCTGTCCATAGCTGCCAGGCCCATAGGCATCATGATGAGGCCCAAAAGAAAAACCTGAAAATTGTTGCACCCGCAAAGTTCCATAAGCATCACTAATCCAACCTGGAGACTGAGGAAGAAGAAGCAACAAGACCAAAAGGCAGACTGTGTGTGGCTGGTGAGACCTCCGGCCCTCCTTTATAAAGCCCCGCTGGGGTGTGTAACAAGGAAGGGCCTTCGCCAGCTCATAGGCTCAGAGCCATGAAAAAAGGGAGGAGGGGGTGAAATCTAAGAGAAGGAGGAAGAGACAGAGGAGAGACAGAAAGAGAATTTGAAAAGTTAGGACCACACAAGATTTGTGTGGCATTTAAGACCCTCGGCTCACACTGATTTCCAGAAATGCTCGAGTTCTGGTTTACTATTTTTGAGCATTGAATTAATTGTGGTTTTCCTACCTTCTCTGGTTTCTTGCTCTATGTATGATAGAGATCTGAATTATCTTCTGATGTGGTAAAAGTCCAAATATTCTAGGGTTCAGTAATCTAAATAACAGTAAAATAAAAATTGCGCACCCAGTTTATGTTGGCATCCAGAGAGATATAAATCCAGCTGGGCTCTTTCCATTACTTGCTCCGTCCCCATGAAATGCAGTCTAAGGGAAGAAAGAGGGGAATTGTCCAAGCTATTCTGGAGAATATCACAATGCACTCTGCTTTTAAGTCAGTCAGTCAGGTTTCCATTTCTCCCCCTTTTTGAATTCTTCTGCAATGTACAAGACCCCAATATTTTCCTCTTTCTAACTCATCTTGGCAGTTTTTTCTGTGGCAAGTGAAGCATTTTTCTTCTGTGAGGTAGTGGAGCTGACTTGCAAAAACAAAAACATCTTCTTTTCTACACAAACACAGAAGTTAATTTATGAAATGAGGTGAGCTAGGCCAAGCTTGTTTCACACAGTGATGGGGAATCAAATTCCCAGTGAACGCCTTTTTGCCTCGCGAACCCACAAGACTCAATCTTTGCTACGTTTCAGAACTCAGGAGGATCTTTGCTTTTCTCCAGTCAGTCATGTATTGCCAGTAGGGGTTTCAAGTCAGTCACATGTATCCTATCAAGGCTGCAATAAAATCATACAAGGAATCGGGCTGAAGAAACCACGTGATGTTGCCCACACAGCAGATGAACTGAAAATACCAGCAGCCGTGTGCACAAACCGGGAAACCTGTACAGGCATGTTTGTCTGCTCATTTTGTTGTACAGCTCTGCAGCTGAGTGAGAATATTGATTGTTTTGTCAGATTTATTTTTATGTATGACAAGTGCAAATACCTGGTGGCTGTTTCTCAGTAACAAAAGCCTTTGTCATTCATACCTTTGTTTGAGGAACACAGTTGAAAACAAATATTTAAATAGAATTTTTAAATAGAAGCATATTCATTGTTTCTTACTGTCTGAAAAATAAATAAGATACATTTTGTGCCGTTTATGTTCAATTAGCATTGCCAGTGTTACTTTTATTTGCTAAATGCCATAATCAACAGACAGATTTTATTAGGAGACTGTTTTATCCCTTTTCATGAACTCAGATGTTTACACATGCACACACACGCCCACACACACAAAATATGTCTACAAATACACACCTGAACAAAGATATTTAATTTCTGGAAAAATGTCCTGTGGAGTGCCATATTGACCATTATGCGAAGTTAAGGAACAGCCTACAGATTGTAATGTTAGACTTATTTTTCATTTAAACAAAGGGGATTTCCGCCTTGATTTAAGCCCTTTTGCAGTTTTCTGGAAGTTTGTTCCAAATTAGAGGAGCATAAAAACTGCTTCTTTGTGTTTTGTTCTGATTTTGGGGATGCAGACCAGACATAAACTAGAAGACCTGAGTGGTCTGGGAGGAGCGACAACTGATCCTCAATGCATTTTGGTGCTAAGCCAGCTGCGATGCAAGGGGCTGGCAGCATCATGCCGTGAGAGTTTTGTTGCTGGAGAAACTGATGCACTTAACAAAAGAGATGGCCTCAGGAGTGAAAAATGTTTTGTGGAAATAATGGGGTAGCATCTCAAGGCATCTGCCAGGAAGTGAAAACTTTGCTGCAAATTGATCTTCTAAATGGATGACGATCAAATCATCAGGTTTGATCAATCATCTAATCACCTTAGACAAGAAAGTCAATGATTTGGAGTGGCCATCACAAAATCCTGATCTCAGTCCCACACAGCATCTGTGGACAGAGCTGAGAAGGTGTGAGCAAGAAAAATGCCCCACTAATTTGATCCAGTTATACCAGTTCTGTTATGAGAACTGGGCTCAAATGCCCACACTACTGGGAGAAGTGTGTGGAAGGATATAAAATGTCTGGCCCAGGTCATAGAGTTACAAAGTCAATTCCATCAAATGCCAAGGAAGAGCATGTCCACTTCTGACCAAAAATAGTGATCAAATAGATTTTCTATTTTGACTTTGACGAAATAGAAACGTTATTGGTATTTTTCCATAAAACTAGAAAGGTTTAGTCTGATTTATAGTCAGGCAGAGAAGTTACGTGTGTTTTTATACAGAGTGTGTAAACATCTGGTTTTAGCTGTGTACATAAAGCCTGAATGTTCACAATAGAAGCAGAAACAAAACCACTTTAGAAGATTTTGAAAAACGGAGAAAAACACCCACATAAGAAACAAAATGTGTAACACATTTTTGACATTGTTAAATTATTTTTCGCTTGTTATTTCCAAAGGATGAATGATTTTATAGCAAACATGGTGATTTATTTGCACAAAGTAGTAGAGTAATGATTATTTAACTTGGCTTCTGGCAAAGACTGAGAGTATATTTATAGCGTAGCAGATGGTGAGTTGTGTTCACTACTGACTGAGATCACAAATCAGCAGAAACTGGACAGAAGGGAGCTTTGCTCCAAACTGGGACTAGTTTAGGTAAGCTTCCTGTTCTTTACAGCACAAGCAGAAAATGTCCATATGTATGAAAAATATCCATCCCATAAGGGTAATTATTTTTCTGGCATGAGAACAGATGCTGACTGTTGCTGAAGCTGTGTTTAATATGATTACGAGATTATTTGTGTGCATGATATATTAAAATTAAAACCCACATGACACTGAACCTTGAAGCAGATCTGAACCAACAGACTCGCCAAAACTGGAGAGTAACAGACAGGACAGATCCACCTTCTGACATTTGCTTTCAACAGGATAACGCACCATATGAAAAAGGCCAGATCACCTCAAACTGGTTTTCAATCCAGTAATGAACCTTTGGATGAGTTGAAGCTGGAGATTTACATCAAAAATGTTCAGCCAACAAATCTGCAGCCACAATGTGGCCCTATCACATCAATATGGATCAAACTCTCTTAGTAATGGTTTCACCATATTGTTCAATCTATGGTACTATGAATGATTGTAGTTGTGAAAGCAAAAGGCAGTTCAACTAACAAGCTACTTGCAAAGTGTGCTTAATAAAGTGACCTAGACAGACTAGGTAAAAGAAAAATAAGTATCTTTAAGCAGAATTTTATGTAGAGTTGAGCATAAAATTCTGGAGTCATGTGTTTGCATTTGTAACTACAACTTGCTGCCAATTTGACATTTTTTGTTAAATTCACCCTTTATTTTGTTACTGTGTTCTCAGAACTCACTGATAATTGCTATACTCTCTCCCCTTTCCTCTCTGTAACATGCAAGGGTCCTTGAACCTATAGATTGTGTAAATTACAGTGGTTAGGTAGAGTTTGCGTTTAGATTACAGCTCATGCTGGGAAATGTTTAGGTTCAGGTTGTCAAAGCAAGGTTACACTTGCGGTAAGGCCAGACCACACAGCCCTAGTTTAAAAAAAGTAAGGGGAATCTCCCCCCCATCTAATAACAGGGAACTTAAAAAATAATTCTTTCAACTAACAAGCACATAGTATCTGAAAAGACAGGCTCCCATCTTTTAGAGAGAAACCAAAGTAACAACTACTGGAACAATTAAGCTAAATCAGCAATCATGCCAGTAATCTGTTGTCTTTGTCCCAAAAAACGTCCTTTAGGTACCAGAAACAATGCAGGACATGTGCATAAGAAATACTGAGATTTCAGAATATTTTGACAGACAGTCATAAAGGTTTTACTGCCAACATGAAAATGAACAGGTGAGCACTTGAAGGTAAAGAACCACAAGCCACTCCCATCAGCGACAGCGAAAGACAACTACCTTAACATCAAACAGGCTGACATCTTTGAGAAAGGGGCCTCTCTTATTTTTAATTTGACTCATAAAAGAAAGATGGAGATGTTAACTATCTGCTTAGACTATCTGCTTCCTGTTCTCTTAGTTTCCCGAGAGAAGAGGAAGGAGACAGAGAACAATGCAGAATTACTGTTACTGATGTACATTTCCTTGAAAAGAAAAACAGTGTAAGTGTAGATATGACAGTAATATCTCTCTAAAATAAAATGTATATATTTTTGAATCCAACAAAATGGCAGACATTAATAAACACATGCATTTGCAAAACTTCCTGGTAGGTTTTACGTCATTGTTTCAATTCCCTGATTCACAGACCAAACACAGACCACATTGATCTTTACCTTCAGAGGATCTGAGCCAAAAGTTGTCTGTACGGTGAGTGGAGAACTTATCACTGACGTGTCTTGTAAGATTGTAAGAAAGTCATTGACTTCCTGGGAATCCTTCATCCTGATCAGACAGTGGTAATGGTCCATTCCCAGGAAACAGGAAGAGCAAAACTTAACATTGGTTAGCTATCTGCTACAACAGATGTCTCCTTCTTGTTCTCTATGAAGAGGAAAGAGAAATCTCAGCTTCCTGAGAGAACAAGAAGATAGAAAAAAGTGATGGATTACTGTTCCATATATATATTATACATTATATTGTCAAGAAAATAGCGTTGACAAATGGAGAAATGGTCAGTACTTGTATATTTTATCTTGTCCAGAGGACCCCGAAGCACTTCTCACTTCATTCAGTCATTCACACACATGCTGATGGTGGTAAGCTACACCATTGTGGCCTGCCCTTGGACAGAAGTGAGGCTCTCATGCACGGGCATCGCAAGCCTTATGATCACCACCAGCAGGAAAGGCAGGGGAAGGGTGATGCCCAAGGACGCAACAACTGAGACAGACAACAACCCACTGGTTACAGTACAAACTCCTACCACCTCCACCACCCTCACCCCACAGATGCACAGCTAACTGCAGAAGAACTGGGCTATGAGTAATAAGGAAAGAAAAATTAAAACAGGAAACAATAGTGCCTTTGTTATTTTTGTCCAGGAAATGGGCACTTTTGAATACAACCAAGAGTATCTTCAATTATAAAAAACACAATAAGCATAAACAATTACGTTTATAGTGGCAACATAACTTTAACGCCTCAGCATACTTTCAGTTCATGTTTCAATCCAAAGAGACAGATAAATATTGTGGAAACACATCAACGCTTAAATTAGTTTCTGTCAGAAATATCCAACAAATCAGAAAGCAGCTCATTATTCCCTGATTCTCTGTCCAACTTCTCACTTTGGAATGCTTTGAATGAAAGTGTGTTTCATTTTCCATTTCAAATGCTTCGCTGTCAGCAGCTTACATGGGCTCAGGCTTTATAGTTGGCTGTCGTCGATTAACTGCCTCAAGTGTTTCAAATGAGTCAATGTGGGACACAGTTTTTGGGATTACGGTAAAATAAACAAGAATTGGGGATAATGCACAAAACCATAGAAGTTTACAGTAAAGCTCAAGCAAAGTCTGATCTAAGGCGGATTTTAATTAGACACAAATATGGTCAACTTGTCTTGCATTCCTTGCTTCTCAATCAACTTGGCACTTACCACAAATGTAGTAATAAAGAGGCTATATTACGTAAATGTTCACACAGGCATAGAAAATTAAAAGGAGGTATAACAATAAATCTATAAGGGAGACAGAAGGAAGGTGCAAGGATTGGGACCATTAATGCTTTTGGAGATATTTTCTGCTCTGAACACAGTGCACTCTCCTCTGCACTTGATAGAGCACAAATTTCTCAACAATTCTCAAACAGTCTCAAAACCAATGCTAGTTTTGAGAATGTGCAAAACTAGTATTGGTTCATAATCACAAAGGCAGCATATGAGTACATTCTGCATGGTTTAAGGGTCTGGTAGAAAATATTATTGCTCAGCCACTTATATCCCACATGCACTCGTAAGGGTTATTATTAGGAATTATTAAACGAAGTACTGAGGCTGAGTTACTTCAAAACCTGGTTGGTCTCCAAGTAGCTTAATTTATTGTAACTATTTGCAACACAGCTACTATACCACTCTGACTCACACCAGGCAAACAGTTTCCTGCTCAGACGCTTTGCACGTAAACATCAGTGTGCCTTGTGCTTCTTAGAAATCAGGCTCCCAGCTGTGGATTTATGGTCAGTTTCAGTGCAAAATGCATCTACCCCTCAAGTACAGAGAAGTCCTTCAATAGTATGAAAAACATAAGAATCAAATGAGGGATTTGTTTTAGGTCTCAAATACACTGTAGACTGAATAAACGTCTAATGTTGCTATTTGCCTATCATGGTAATACAACAAAGAAACCACTGTCACATACAAATGAGAAAAAAAGAACATTCACTTATCAGTTGTTAGTTATCTTGAATGAATGACAACAAGGATGAGTCATAATAAATTCAAAGCCCAATCCTGTCTTTCACGTTTCCTCAATTCTTTTGTTTCCTCAGTTTGAAATAATCCAAAAAGTTTTTCTTTCCTTAATGACCACCCAGGCCTGATGTGGGAACACTGTGTCAGGTTGTGAGGTTAGAAAACTCTGTGACTGGCGCTTGAGGTCAGACATAGGTTTATTTATCCAGCCAAGCTTCTGTCCAAAAACATCCTCTGCAGTCTCCAGGTGCTGACCAGAAAGAGTGCAGTGAATGTGGTGGAGGTGTTATGAGACGGACAGGCTTCTTCACTCAACTACAACAGAGCTGTTCATTTCATATTCCAAACTGAGCTTTTAGGTAACACACTCACATATGGATTACTGCTCAGACATACCATGGACATATTTCTGGAACCACAATGGACCACCCATAGAAATATGGAGATGTTTCTTATTAAGTTAACTGCTGACTTTATTGATGACCTGTGTGTAATGTAGCATTAACCACAGTTTTCCTCATCCTCTATCATCTTGTTTGTTATAGTGAACATTATAGTTGAGGACATTTAGGGAGAATTTTAGAATTTCTCTTCTTCACTGAACCACTTTGACTGTTTCACCAGGATGAATAAATTAAAATAAGATCTTGCTTTGAAATAGATGCTATCAACTTTTGTAACCTTTGTAGGAAATTCAGCAGCACCGTTGGTTTACCTTTATATCTCAAAGCAATATGTGTGTCAAAGACAAAAAGACGTGTAGGCATTTCTTATTTAGGAACAATACGGGTTTATCCTTGAGTTATTCATTTTTTTGTGAGTACAAAACTGTTCCACTGTTAGCCACTAGCCAAAAATGAATTTTAATATTTATGTTTAGATAATTTATTACTGTCAGATAAATCCTTTTGGGTAAAAGGCCACTGGACAGATTACCAATAAATTTAACTACTCTTACATTTCTCCAACAGGACAAATAAATTTTAATTTTGGAGCTCCAAACCTTTCTGGAATTAAATAAAGCTTAACAGGCAAAGTATTTGAATTTGTCTTGTGTCAGTGAAAGGAGCCCTGTCATACTTAATCATGTTGCCGTGCACAGTCCAGCTCTCCAGGCACTTCCTTGGTAACATAAAACTAGGCAACAAGAACATTCTGGTTGGGGGAGAAGGGGATTTGAGGAACCACCAGACCACTTATGTATAGCCACAGTTTGTAGCTATATCTTTGTGCCAGAGATGTGAATTATAAATCAGAACGTTAGCTCCCAAACTTGGAATACATTATAAACTGATTATTTGATTATTTTTGGAAAAGTGTGCACATTATTTCAATGCTTCATATGTTTACAAAAAGCCTTTATTGAAGGCAATTAATGAAGGGTTGATGTGATACATTAATACATCCTGTTAAGAAATTAGATTTGAAATAAGACATTGTTCTGATATATTTTTAGATAAAAAAAACCCCCCAAAAAACTAAGTTGCAGTACTTGTTAAAAGTTTCAGGAAATAGGACTTTTAAATGTGGCATTAAAGCTGCAGTATGTAACTTTCACAAAGAATATACTTTTTACATGTTCACTTAAACTGACACAATGTTGTGACAGGATACTATGAGATTGATAATCTGTGAAAAGATCGATCTCCCACACCTCCTCCCTGAGTTTTTCTTGCTGTCTAAAGAAATGCACCTCTCCCGACCAAAAACAACCAACCAGAGCCAGATGGAAAACTTTAGAGAAACAACTTATCAGTAAAGGAAAACTGAGCATTCACAAGAGGCTATGCTGAGGAGCAACACACGAGACTGTGATTGACAGCGTTAAGATCCGCCTCCTGGTTCTGATTGGTTGTTAGTTAGCACTGGGAGGAAGCAAAGGAGCTCAGTTATAAAAAATATTTTTAAAAAAAATTTCATAAAAGTTACACTGCAGCTTTAAACCACAAATGTTCTCTGAAGTAGTCATATGTCTATTCATGCAACTTCTTGTTTTTAAATAACACTGATTTGAATTAATTAAAATTAACATTTGTAGGTAGAACTCCAGGTCAATGAAAAATATGAAGGAAAAAAACAGTAATATAGTAATGTTAGAAAAAATACAAGCTTCAGAAATACAACAGATGACATGAATACACTCTCAAATGCAAGCAGCAGCATACAGTGGACTTCAAAGACTATAACAAATCATTAAACCTTTTTCCACTTTTAGTCTGGCATATATCATGTGCAGTTTCACTGCAAAGTGAACAAATCTTTTAAGAATGAAAAAACCTACAATGACCTGGTTGTCTCCATGTTGTGTGCCCCATCAAGCACACAACCTCAAACGAATACACTGCTAAACTATTTTTGAATTTAATTGTAGCATTTTTTTGTAGTTAGTTTTTCTTTTGGAAGAAGTGCATCAGTATGCCACAACTAGGCTTGACAATACTTGCAAACTCCACTTCTAAAAAGGTTCTCCAAATATTTCTTTTTGTGAGGACATCTCAGGTTCACAGCCACTTCAGGTGATCCTATAGATTTTCTGTCATATATAACTCAGACATGCTCATACCAAAACTTAAAAAAGTTTCAGTTTTTCTGAATATGGTTGCTTTTATTTGAAATAGCTTGGGGTTACTTTGATTCTAGAAAATTAAATCCTTCTTTATCTTCAGCTTTCTGGCAAGGACTTTTTGGCTGGTGGAACTTCTTCAGTGTTACTGGCTTGATTTTTCTTTATCCATGTTTTTATGTGGTCACTTATTTTCTTTTATTTTTTTTATTTTTGTACCTGTCTCCTTGCTAATACCTTTGAAATATTAAATTATTTTGTCAGAAAAATCCTTCAAGAACACCTGAGCTTTATGTTAGCTCGTTTTAGATTTGCTTATGTTTTATCATGTTTACTAAAGAAAACTAAAATCAGAAATGATATAAAAAACTGTGTCATAATTATTAATTTAAGTGTAATTATTCACACTTGGACAACCAGGTTAGAACATCTTTTTTCATTCTTATCTTCTTCCCCCTATCAAGTATTTTTATTTTATTTTGTGTGTTAAATTGTGGAAGATAAAAGTCATGTGAAATGTCAAAAAGCTTGGAAATTATTTATAATGTCTGAACCCTTTGAAGTTTCATGAAACCTGAAAGTCATGCTACATTTCTTAAATGTTTTCAAATGAAGTCAAAGTGCTATAATCCTGTCATATATTTTAAAGGACCATTTTCTTTTTAGAGAGTTTTTCTTTTATTGAAATGGATCAGAATATGCATAACTACCTACTTGGCGACACTGTCACCTGCTGGTTTGATACCTAATGTGTAAAAGAGACTGGCTTTTATTGAAGTATCAACTGTATATTCATTTTACTGAATACCTCGATATTACAAAAGAAATTCTGTGAAATGTTGTGTTTATTGTGTTTGAACGATTGAGAGCACCCACATTAGATTGAACATAATTCTTCTTAAGCAGTACCATCATTCCTTTCAGACATATGTTTTACATTTCATCAAATGTCAAACATTTATGGACTTTATAGGACTTATAGGACTTTAACCTGAAATAGTTTGCAATGCCTTCTGAAAGATCTTTGCAGTTTCCAGCAATACAAATTGAATTAGCTACATATGTTCTACTCACATCTCCACACACACAAAACCAATCTCAGAAAACATCTGTATGTTTCTGAGTAATGGTTGCTGCTTTAACCTCTCATCTGAGGCTGTAAATCAGCAGAGATAAAGCATGTACTTTTGAACTTTGTCACAGCTTTGTTTCATAAACGTCTGTACAGAATATAAGATGTGAGATTAAAATTGACGTAAATGTAGAAAGGTGTGCTGCATTTAAACTACACCTTACTTAGGTAGCACAAAACAAATTTATATTTATATTTGAGAGTCAATCAAATTAAGCACTCTATTTCAAACTAAAAATGTGGAGTAACATATATGTGTGGCATTCAAAGGCCTTAAGATGAAAGAACTTTAAAGGAGTTGTGATAGAAAATAAAGGTACTAAAATGTCAAATATAACTTTCTTCAAGGATTTGAATAACAGAGAAGTAGAAGTCTGCGAGCAAAAGATTAAATTAATTGTAACTGATGAAAGTGTCTTAGCTGAGGTAGGAGATAGGAATCAACTTAAGAGTCCAATGATTTATACAGAGTAATAATTTAATATTTTCTTGTAGTTCAAATTAAGTATTAAATGTTTTAGTTTTTGCAAAGACGTGGCATCATCAGAAGCTTATGATTTAGATTGCATGCGTGTGTGTGTGTGTATGTCTTTCTGTTCATTTGTGTCACAGCCACAGCCATAATGATGAGAGCATGTCGGGGCCCCACATCTGTCAGCATTTTCCATTTGCCAGACTGGCTGTCGTCGATTAACCCTTGACAAAAAACCACAACTGGGCTCTGCTGGAAAATCAATCATGAAAAGGTGCAGTGATTGCTAAAAACTTTATTTTATTGTTTAGAGTGATTGGGGATAGTAAAACAAATACTATTTATCTGATGTTTAAAGTCTTTGGCACGTAGCTCTGGTGTCAACCACTGTCCATCTGGCACCCTAAAACGCTCATCTGGCCCAGAACATTAACTCAGCACTTTGACCTACATTGTTAGTTTTAGGTTGCCTGCACAGTTTCAGACATTTGTAAGTGACTTTAAAAGAGTTACAGAAGAATAAATGACACACAGGTTCTTTTTGTCTTGATAAAGTAGTATGAAGTATTTTTCAAAAAAGTTTCAATAAAAAAAACCAAAAAACGATATGGCTTCTTCTTCTTATAGCCTGGGAAGAAAGGCCACCAGGGATGTTGACTTACCCAAATGCAGATTACTAAATTATCTGCAAGTATTTACACATGACCCAATGAAAGCAGAAACATGTAAATTGTCAGTTGCACATTTAGTTCCCAAGCTTGGTATAATCTCTTCAACAAGAACTGCAAATAAACTGTCACTGTTTGCTGCACAAATTATAGCAGCGACTTTGGCTTACCAGTGGATAGAGGTTTGTTTCGATACTAAGGCATGAAAGTGTTCTGGAAATAAACTTTGAGATCAGTATGCAAAGAGAGCTCTATTACAAGTCCAACCTCAGTTCAAGTTTTCCAAATGCCCAAACCCTGACATTTTAAAACAAAATTCCAGCAGAATTTTGTAGCCATGTAACTAACTATCTGTTAAATTTTTAACCAAGAAGCTAAGGTTTCAATTTGGAAAGTCAGAGGTTTCTCATTTTAACCAGACTTTAAAATCCATCATGTATACACAATAAAAAATAGGTCAGGTTTACCCCAACACTCAACCAAACAATGATTAAAAAATCCCTAATATCTTATCAAAAATGAATTATTTGGACAATAAGACATGCTCAATGTGAACCAAATGAAGCATTTCAAAAACAGAATCTCATACCAACTGTGGAGCATCGAGCTAGGATGATCATCATGGTTTGTTGATGCTTTGCTGCTTTGCTGCAGCATTAAGTGGCCAGAACACCATCATAGAACCTACTTTGAGTTCTATCATGTTTTAAAGGTGCTGAGTAAAATGTGAGATCATCTAACGTGTTTATCTGCAATTAAGATTTTTCTTTTTTATAAAAATAAACAAGCTGAGATGTTGATATATTAACATTTCTTAATGAATGAATGAAATGGAGTATCATATTTTTCATGACAGCTTAGTGAAAGCTGCAAGAGAAATTGTAACTTTTTCATTTACATGGCACTATGCAACATTTGAACAAATCAGTATATTCCAGATTGATTTTGGAATGATACCTAACCCAAATGAATTGTGCTCATGTTTCAAAGTTCTGGAAGTCAGGGACTGTTACACTGCCACTCGCCTCAGTTCATCCTGATGCTTCATGACGTTTTCTCCACTACTTCTCTTTCCATCAAAATACTTTCTCATCTTTTTAGTTTGGACTTGTTAGGTCTATAAATCTGTAACAGTGCAACTCATATAATAAAGGGAGGAGACATTTTCTCAAGATTTAGCAATCTCACAGACAAAAGTACAAAAAATAGTGTTCATTAAAATCAAAAATTTGGTATGATGTATTGAAAAGCCAACTGTGTAATATCATGTTTACAGAAAAACTGAACTTTAGGAGGTCTAGAGACATTAAATATATATATATACATATTTCATTTTAGTTGAATAATTGGAAAAATCACAAGTATTGAATTTACCATTGGACTTTTAAAGAAAGAAACTAGATTACTACATTCTGTTACTACTTTTTCTCTGTTAGTTTTTTTTCCTGGCTTTTATTTATTTATTTATTTATTTATTTATTTATTTTTAAAAAACAGGAAAAGATTAAAAGCTATGCTCCATAATATGTAAAGTACGTGCAGACTGTCGTCGCATTTTCAACATTTACCAGAAGGTGGCGGCTGTGCACAATGCTGTAAGCTTCCAACATATAAAGCCAAGAACAAGACAGAGGAACCTAGTAGTTTCTAGAAAAAATGTTTCCGGCCGACGGTATTTTGCCTTCGGACTTGTCGACAGTTTGTTTCGCGCTTAAACAACATTAATTTTTGGACAGTATTGACTTTGTCCCATAAACTGTAATGGCGCTCCCTGGTATGTATTTTATTTCTGCTGTTTCTTGGTTACTATTATCGGAGTAATGTGAAGCAAAGGCTTGGACAGTAACATTACAATTAAAGTAGTGCTAAGCGGATGATATCTCCGTATTAATATTAAATTCCAAATAGTTAAGTAATATATACCTGAGATGAGACCTTATTTTTCTTTTAAGCAGAAGGTACTGTTTGATATTTGTATAGTTTTACGAATTAACAAATGGTACAATTTTCTATCGTTTTACTGATCTATCACTGTTGAAGGTCAGTCAACGGATGTGTTATAAAAATATCTTCATTATTTATGGTAAGACCCACTGATCTGTATTTAATTATTTAACTTTTTTGTTTTTGTTTCCTTTCAGGACCTAATAAAGACAACATTAGAGCTGGGTGTAAGAAATGTGGATATCGTAAGTAAAGCTTCACGACACAATTTAGAGATCAAGTTTTCTGTACTAATTATAATGCAGTTTTGCTTTTATAGGGGTTTTGTCCGTTGTAAAGTTGCAGTTAAATTGAATTGTGCAGGTTATATATTCACTTGATTGCCACTTTTGTTTAGCGCATTGGGAGAAGGCAAAGGATACATTTTGTTTTTGTTCTTTTGGAAGCAATACAAGTGTGAACAGTTTTTATTTTGGTAAATGTCCCATATAGTTAAGTTGGGTGTAATGCCATTCTGATGCCAGTGGTTCCTTTATCCTAATGCTCTCTTTTAATCTGTTTTGCAGCCGGCCATTTAACATTCGAGTGTCGAAATTTCGTCCGAGTTGACCCCCAGAAGGACATTGTTCTGGATGTAAGCAGCACCAGCAGCGAGGAGAGTGAAGACGACGTTCCTGCTTCTCAGCACAATGAGAAACTGGGTCGAAGTGTGCTGCGGCAAAAAGGTCGGATTCCATGTCAAGCATTTTTTCAGTACAAATTCATATAGATAATTTTCAGAAAACTGTGCAAATAGATTGCACTGTTATTATCATCATTGCAAATTAAATGTTTATGTGTGTCTTGTGTGTTTATTATTGAATCACAAACATGAAAACACAATTGAGCTCTAAGATGACGTTTAGTTATTTATATTGCATCTGGAAAGTATTCACTTCCCTTCCCATCTTTCACTTTTTGCTATGTTACAACCACATTCAACCTTGTTCAGAACAGGAACAAAGCTGTTTAGAACAGGAGTTACAGTGAGGTTTATATGTAAATCCTTGTAATAGTAAAATATCCTTCTGAAATACATGTTCTCTGTTATTAAAATATTAAGGCTTTTTTTTCAAACACTGAGCTTTTCTTTCTACAATGTTTATGTTTCAGATTCTCGTGATGAAGATGACAGAAAAAAGAGACGTAAACGAAAGAAGAGCAAAGATAGAAAATCAAGAAAAAGGTTAGTTTAAAAAACACATTTCAGTTTCAGTGACCATGAAATCTTAACTTAAATGCTCTTGATTTGACATGAGAAGAGTACAGTAATATATATTCACAATGGCACTTTGTAACATTGAAGTACATACAGGACATGTCCAATAATTAAGCTGTCACTTTTCCATGTTCCTTTTGTCTCAATTAATATATATATATTTTTACTTTCGCTTAGATCTGCATCATCCAGTGACGAAGAACCAAAAAAGAGAAAGAAACACAGCAGATCCGGCTCCTCGTCTGACGAGGAAGACAGGAGAAAGAAAAAGAAACAAAGTCACAAGAAGAAAACCAAAAAACCCAAAAAGGAGCATGGGAAACATCACAAAAAGAAAGAGAGAAAGCACAAGTCGTCATCCTCTTCTTCATCAGCTCGTGAAACATCAGAAAGTGACTGAACAACCAATCCGTAGCCTCAAGATGTCTGACGTTAATGAAGCAGATTATGTATATTGTGTCTTATGACTTTGGTGTAAATAGTTAGAATCACCTTTTTTATAACGTGTGTCCATACACTGCTGTGTTTTTAGATGGTGGCATTATGACGGCATATTCAACCTTGTTGCATTCTCAATAGCTGGTACAAGGCACGCTACATGCTGTGATAAAGTTTTGCCTTCCTTTCTCAGACCTATCATCATTTACTGTATTTATGAACAATTATTAGAATTTCATCAGATGTGCTCCATCATATGTGCATTGGTTTTACATGTCATAAATACATTGTGTTACTACACATAATTCAGGCTAATGGCTGTGCAGATTTTTGTTTTATTTCCTTTTATGTGTTTCAGGCTGTATTAAAAGGTCAAATGTAAACTAAACTCCTTGAGTTTTATATTACAGTGACTTTGTGGTGACATGTTTCGTGGTATAGATAGTGAGTTCAGTCCATCACTACTACTTATTAATGCTTGGTAGCTATACTATGTGTCAGTATTGGAAATACACCATTTTTTTTTCAGTCTGGAAGTTTGGTTTATAATCAAACTAAACTGCCAGCTGTTGGTGTTAGTGTCACAGTGTAGATGTTCATGCTCCAATTGCCTGTTGCTTCTACTTTTTTCCCATTACAGATTCTGTTTGTGATTCAATAGTATTTACTATTAATTTTACTCTCAGGTTCTTTCATAGGTGACTCTTTATGCATCTGTGTGCTTTCCCTTTGATAATTTTATGATAATGATAATGTTAGTTCAGACAGACATTTCACCAACAAAACATAACAAAGACGTTCATATTTCTAAGTGTAAATACAATACCTTGTTACCAAATATACATACTCAAATACATGTAAATACACCACTTGTTCAGTGACTGTGTCTGAAAAGCATTATGATGTTTTACTTATATAATCATACCCCTTTTCCATTCAGTAATTCATAACATAAA
This sequence comes from Alfaro cultratus, assembly GCA_903066825.1. Classification (NCBI taxonomy): domain Eukaryota; kingdom Metazoa; phylum Chordata; class Actinopteri; order Cyprinodontiformes; family Poeciliidae; genus Alfaro; species Alfaro cultratus. The sequence goes on along the minus strand of CAEFZX010030010.1, from coordinate 5,803 downwards.
TAATCTTCCCATTTCCTGTATCCCTTCTGAAAAACAAATTCCTCAGCCAGATGAAAATAATACTACTCACAATTAAAAAAAAAAAGATTTTCTTTCAGACTGTTCTATTGTTTTAAATCCTATTTATTTATTTATTTATTTATTTATTTATTTTACTGTAGGAGAGCATTTGTAGTACATACATATGTCAGGCAGAGGGCAGCAAAACACTTCATTGAAATGGTTGATTACTGTGACGTGAGAAATTTCATTGATGATTTCTAAAATCTCCGTCATTGTCTTTGATTAGTTTGACAAAAATTAGCTTAGTTTGAGTAAATATTTGTAAACAAGCATAACAGGAAGCAGTAACTCCCCTAACAAGTGTCATATGTGATGCTATGTAATATCATCTATCTCTGAACCTCCAAGATAATGAATAAAATTAGAAAAAAGATTATCTTAAATCATATCTACAGTAGATGATGGGATTGTATCATACAATATGGAAATGGCTCACATTCTATGTAAAGATTCATGTTAGAAAACTGCAAATGAAACAACCCGGCATTGACACCTGAAATGTTGTAAACTCACACTCACACGCCCCCTAGTGGTGATTTTGGTGCATAATTTATCACCAGAGAGTAAAGCCATTATTTCTCCTGTTAATGTGCAATGGAAGCAATCAAACAGACAGATCCACAGAAGTTGTTATAAACTTTCCGACTCTTGCTCAACTTGCCAAACAATCATGAATGGGCAACCGTGCTGCTTTGGCTTGTCTCCATAATGGAAGAGGCCTCTGTGTCAAACATCAATCTAACTACAACAAATGTTTGGAAGGATTGTAATGAATACAAAGAGCCTTTTGTATCACATTCTCAGAGGGATGTCTGACTCCTGCATGTATGAGTCATATTTAATTTACACGCAAACTTCTCTGTCAAAAACTTAGAGAGAAAAGACACTCATCACACAGTTTAATTTACCAAGAATGAGTCTGAGAGAATGAACTTGCATTGTGAGCCTGAGGCCAAACTACATACATACACCTCTAGAGCCTTGGTTTTATCCAATTAAGAGAACTAGCACTTGTTCAACTTTAAAAACATGTACAAATGACCTCAATGAATAAAATGACATTTCTTCTACTAAAATGGCAAAAGCTTGCATCTTCACTAACTCATCGGGGTGGATAGAGAGTGGTGCCAGGAGAAAGTTGGACTAGGAAACAACAAACATCATATTCCAGCAACCATAGAGCAGAGATATTTCTCAATGGGGTTTTGTAGTATGCAGAAGTGGCGTAAATGAAGAGAAAGCGAAATACATTTTCTTTTATTGGATTTATATGACAGGGCCCAATGTGTAATATTAATTAAATCTTAAATGGCCTGAGCTTGTAAAGAGCTTTATCTAGCTCAGAGTGCTTTGAAAATTCCAAAGCACTTAGCACTATCCAGTCATTCACCCATTCATGAACACACTCACACGATGATGGTGGTAAGCTGCATTATAGCCTGAGTTGCCCTGGGGCAGACTGACAGATCCTACTGGATTTATTGAAATAATTTTGAAGGTTGTATCTGCAAGTAGCATGTGAGTTTACAACATTTCAGGTGTCAATGCCGGGTTGTTTCATTTGCAGTTTTCTAACATGAATCTTTACATTTCAGTGCAGTAGCCTGCCTTATTAGGTGTAGGTGGTTTTGCATGATGGGAGGTAAAGTTTTATGGTTTTATAAAAAGCCTATTGTTTGTTGAACTTCATCTTTATACTTTATCTGCACCATTGTATTTCCCTGATCTCAGCAAACCATAGAAAAAACTGTAGATTTACTCTCTCAAATAAGAAATACAGCTACCTGAAAGCTATTGGGCTTTTTATGATATGGGCTGCGTGAAACAAACTTATAAATAGATCATTAATTTCCCTTTGCCTTGGGGAAGGGGATACTTCCTCAAAAAACTGCAACAAAGTGCAAGGCTGATGAAACATAATATGCATCCTTATCTTTTTCTGAAATCGAAAGCACCTTTAATGTGTAAAAGACAATCAACCCATCAGTAATCTATAATGTGTGTAGTCCATACACATACTTTGCACCTGCACATACCTTTTACATAAAATAGTTTTCCTGCTCCAGAGCAGTTTCACTGGTTTCCTCAGACTTGAGTCATTCAACACCAAGAGGTTAATAACTGTAAAATATCATGTAATATATAAATCTAGAAAGTTTTTAAGTATTTCACAATTTACCATCAATTTCAGGATTTACAGTAATGTTAGTGTCATATTTTGAACACACACCTTTCCATTTTATTCAACTGAATGGTTGCATTATTGGAAATGTTTGAAACACACTTAGAGTGAGACAGTTATGTTGGCTAAAGTGATAGTTTGTTGACATTTTTGAAACAAAGAGGAATTTCTGAAGTTTGAGGGAGGTGTGTTTGGAAAATATTAGGCACCCTTCCACTGTACTTAGATATCATCAAGTGGAATAACTGTCAACTAAGTGAGAGGGTTGATCATCTTTTCAAGCTAGCGTTATTTTCAATTTGTGAGTTTGTTTTGTGTAGTTAAATATTTGGAATAAATATGTATTAACATTTAATTATAAATTAAATCATGGATTTTGTTACTTAGTTTTTGCTGGTTCTTTGTCTACTCAATAGTGTAATTTAAATGTTAACTGTAGTACTGATACTAAATAGATTTTACAACCTTAGAAAAATTCAAAAACCTGTTTCTTCAGTAGAGATAACCCAATGGAAAGGAAAATAATTCACTTTTTTAGAGGAGTTTGTTTTAGAGAAATGAGACTGTTTGCTTTAGGAACATTAACATAAATGTTCCCCAACATAATATTTACTTCCAAAGGAGGCTGCTATAATAACAAACATGCAATTCGAAACATCTCTTTCACTTCTCATTGGCAATCTTCAAAAGAAATAAATTCTAGATGCAAACTTTAAATTAATGTACCATTAAAATAACAACAACCTTTGGATAAACGTTTCCATTGACTACTGAACAAAGTTTTTGAAGTGTTGACTAACAAAAAAACCTTAGCAAAAAAACAAAAAAAAACAAACAAACTTAGAAGCAACTTTAACAGTGCAGATGGCCAGAGGACAAACTTGATGCAAGCAGGGAAATGAAGTTGAGGCAGTGCTACCATGTGCAGCCACATTGAGAAAACCATATGCTGTTTGTATAAGAAAACAACTAGGTTTTCCTCTTTGCATCAGCTCATTGATTTTTATTGAGCCTTTTTGGCTGCAGGAAAGTAGAGAGCAAATGGGACTCCATTGAGCCGTTTAAATGGAAATGAGAGGGTCAAACTCATCACTTAGATTTCAGCTGCAGAAGAATGGCAGCTCATCCCCAACAAAAACATCCTTAAGGCATTGATCCCAAACATTAAGAAGATATGTTCTTCAAATATGACTTACCTGAAAAACTAATGTATTCGTAAATGGTTTCTCATTGTCAATAGGTGTATTTTCAGTTTGTTTTGTATAAAAAAAAAAACCTTGTTTGATGGCTTCAGAGACTTCCAGGGTTTTAAATTTTGTGGATTTTGTTCTTCCCCTTCATTTGCACACCATCAGGAATCACCTAGGCAGAAGTCAAACCTGCAGATTTTTAGTTATACGTCTTCCTTCACTTTCTGATCACCATTAAGACATAATATCTCACACCCCCACAAAAAAAAAAAAAAATCTAAATCCCTTATGCAGCACTTTGGTGGGAATAACCCAAGCTGAGAGATGGCGCCGGTTTAATGTCTGCAACCACTGTTGAAATATTATTTCAGAGGCAACCAGTAGGCGCGTATTGGACTACGGTGAGTATAGTGCTTGTGAAACGCATTAGGGCCAATGGGCAGTTTGGAATTGGAAGCTTTACATTTGCTACCAATTTAGCTCCTTCATCTTAGATTTCGTTCCTTGCTTCCTCTCTTGGCCCTGAAACCAGGCCCAATGTTGCAAATGACCTGTAGGATAAATAGACAGCAGGTTACATGACCCCGGCCATCAAAAATGTAGGGTGTAATTAATACTTCATAGCTGCACATGAAGCATGTTCAGCATTCTCCCAAAGCCTGAAGGAAAGGAAAACGACAGGGTGAATGGGGTGAGTCTCTCTTCCCTACCCTCTCTTTTGGTCAAAACCTCTCTTCTTTTTTTTTTTTCCCAGAGGTCTGTTATTATCGGCCTAGTTCCTGGGCTCTTCTCGGGAGCAGAGCTTGTTCATGTAAACCTTGTGGTTTTCAGAAATCGCTGGACTGACTGGGTGGCTTTCAACAGGGAATTAACACCAGATCATATTGGATCAAAATCAATAGGGAGCAAAACCTGCCTGAACTGCTTGTGCAGCTGGTCTAGGCCTGAGAAGTTTCCGAACTCTTGAAATATAGGTCAGGTCATCAAGACTATATGGTCTAATCCTATAAAATGTTAACCTTTCTGATGCCTTCCCTGTAACAGAATTAAACCATTGAAGTCTTTCATTGAACCCAAACTAGACTCATTACAGCCACATACAGTATGAAGAAAAAATATAGGCATAAAACCGAGTTCTGAACATATCCAGAGATTTATTGCAACTTCTCCTTGAACTCTTTTGACTGCTGCCACCAAGGAAACAATATGGTAACATGAAAAACCGGTCCACCAGGCCATAGGTTTCTGTCACCACTTAGTTAAGAAGTTAAGACGATGACCGCTACAGAAACCAGTAGTGAAAAACCAAAAACCATGAGTTTTCCTTGTTTTCCCCCTTTTTCCTTCAAAGCTGTTTTGTGATCAAAAGTTAATGTACATAAACTCAAATTTCTTTCATTTTTTGGAACACATTAAATAACAGAAATAAACAAAATAAAATCAGCAACAAGGAGAAATATATAAACATACAGGATGCACATATTATAACATTTTCCACAGCTTGTTTTCTCCAGCAAGATACTTCAAAACACTAATCTGAAGGATTTTTGAATCGTAATAAACCTTATGGCTGTCCAAGTGCCTACAAATTTGGTTGTGTTTATTTTTTTCTTCATTTTCTTGATCATTATCTTTTCCATATTTGTGAAACAAAAGTTTTGAAGATCACAGAACACAGCGATTCCTCTCAAGCACTTTAATAAGACAGGTCAATATTTCATTTCTTTCTATTTTGAAAATAAAAATAAAATGAAACCGAATAAAAATTAATCATTAAGACAGAACAAAAAACAGAACATTTCTTGTTGTTTTGTTTGTTTTTCATACTGGATTTCTGAGAAGAAGAAAAAAAAAAACAAGGGCCAGAAATGTTTGCAAATAACATGGACATTGGAGAGCCTCTTGTGATTTTTTTTAAACTGCCTGATTCCCTTTACAGGGAGTTAGGTCAGTGTTTTTCAACCGTTTTTGAGCGAAGATATATTGTTTTCATTGAAAGAATCACGAGGCACACCACCAGCCAAAATGTAAACAAATGATACTCTATATAGTAATTCTTATCAAAGTGTCTTGAATTGGAATCAAATAAACACAAAAATTTATTTTTGATCATATTTTATATTTCTTATTTCAAAGTGCACTTAACATGTCCACTTCAAAAATACACCTGAACAGTGGCATCAATATCCACTCATACTAGGGCCTTCATCTGGGTCCAAATTTTGTCCAGGGACCAGATCGGAGTTAGCATTTTTTCTTTTCAAAAACTTTTCCGTCACTGTCATCACAGCCTTGCTAGATACAATGCTCTCACCGCTACATGCATCATTCATGCATCACTAATTCTCTTGTTTTAATGTACAATGCT
>CAEFZX010030007.1:0-27904 GCA_903066825.1 Alfaro cultratus | reverse complement strand
TTTTACACTTTTTTGTTTAGTACATATTTCCACATGTGTTAATTCATAGTTTTGATGCCTTCAGTGTGAATCTACAATGTCAATAGTCATGAAAATAAAGGAAACTCATTGAATGAGAAGGTGTGTCCAAACTTTTGGTCTGTACTGTACATTGGGGATTATTACACATGACACCTATTTTACCATGACTACCCAGAGAACAGTTGTTCTACCAGCAGTGTGGCCAAGATAAACTACATAAGGCTCCCTGCTGGGACGATTTCTTTTTTTGATTCATGATTGATAGTTGCAGAAAAGCAGTACAACCCAGATACTGAAAGACAGGCCTGACTGTGAATTTAATGGTAATGACAGAATAGTGATGAATTGAATCCATTCCATAATTCATCTTTTAATTAGACTGGTCCATGTCTATCCATCATAGCTGCGGAGAGATGAATGAGATAATTGTGGTTTATTGATGAGGAGGTAGTTCTTTTTGATTGCCCTCATATTTGACTCAAACACAGTGACTGTATGAATTTCTTTTCCCATAAATGTGCTCCTTCAAGCTCACTTTAATAGGTAATGTTAAATGTGTATATAACATGATGCATGGAATCGAAAATCTTACAAAATGGCAGACTGAAACTATTAAAACATTCCTTCTCATACTGCTCTTTTATCTTTGTCATTCATTTTTAAATTGACAGGTTTTTTTTCAGATAAGTTTGCTGTGATTAATCTGTGTAAAAGCAAAAAACACTTACTTCTGAGGCTGGAAGAATTGGTGGGTGTTGATTTTTGTTTGTGTGCTTTCAAAGAGAGGAGCTCAACCTTAAGAACCAAACAACCTCACTGATCATTTCATAAGATAAAGTAACATCATTTTCTGTTTGGTTGCTGGCCAATAGGAAACAAGCCAAGATGGTGTTTTGACAGTGCAGAAGAATCCTGATTATTCGCTTTCTCAAAAGCCAAACACATTTACACTCAGCTTCTCAGAGTATAATCCCACAACAACCACTCTATTTTATGCTTCTCCCTATGACCACAGTTGTACTGGCTTTTTATGCTATCACAGAGGTCTATCCATGTATCAGTGTTTACCTCTATCATTCCAGCTTTTGCGAGAGCTATGTATGATATTTGAACAAAATTATTCTGCTCACGATAGAAAGCAGGATTCTGCTCATTTAAACATGCTTGAAATATTCAACAATAAACTTATTGTTTATTAATACTGGTTTCTTAAAAACTAATGGTGCCGCCTTAGGATAAGGAAGCAAAAATCCCCCCCAACAATTTGTTGGAAAAGAGGAGAATTTGACATAAAAACCACATAAGGTTGTAAATGAAGAAGGACAAATATTATATTTGAAGAAAATATTTTGCTTAGTGAGATTTATTTATACATTTCTGCTTTAAATAGGAAACTGGGCAAATTTCTTCCCCCTTTTTTGCCATTTTCAAGCAGCTAAAGGATGTCATGACACCAGGGCAATGGAAACGTGGTGCAGCTTTAACTGGGGGTGTAACTTACACAAAACCCATTGTGTGGTATCTTTTTAGTATGCTTAAATCAAGACAGATAAAAATGTGAACAAAGACATTTTGAATTATCTGAAAAGATTTTATTGTATTGTCCTCAAGAACTGAATAAAAGTGCACAGTAAGAAACTGACTGAAAGTTTTTATATATTTATTTTTTTTCAGTTAAAATAAACGTGGAGGTTATAAACCAATGCATGGAACAATAGATTCATTTGACTTGAAAAGTCTAGAGTTTGCCTCTGACTGCATAAAAATATCCCCTCTACCATCCATTTATTGGCTGTCAAACCTGTCAATCACAATTCACAGCAGCTAATTAAAAATACTGCAGGACTTTTCAGAGTAACACCACAGTACAGACATTTAGTGCAGGACTGTGGGAGAGCAGTACTGACTTTTCAGCTGTTTTTTTTTTTGTTTGTTTTTTTTAAGCTACTTAAGGTAGCAAGGGAAGCTTTTTGTATGCATGAAACTAACTTTAAGTAAATAACATTTGAGTTAAGCTGAGTTGTTTCTTACCAATCTATAATATTCATCTGTCCTGTGATGTATGGCGACATGTCCAGGGTGTACCCAACCTCTCTCCTGTTAACTGCTGTAGATATACCAGTCTCCCTGGCAACCCTGAAGGATAATGGTAGATAATGGATGAATGGATGGAGAATATTCATCATATAAAAGCTGAATTTTTGCATGACAAATGTGACAGGAGGCTATTGGTACATATACGTAGATTTGCCTACTATGTATGCAAATGTTTTATTTTTGACATCCAGTATTTAGCTTAATAGTTACTATGTTGATAAAATATGTTTATTGAACAATTGGCACATTATGAGACAGCTATCAAGTGGTGAACTTGTTTTATACTTGTGTACTTTATAGAATCATACAATAAATTAGTGTAATGTGGACTAAACTGAGCAGAGTTTAATAAAACTAATACCTGACAAGGAAAGTCTCTTCTTGAACCCGATGTATGCAGCTTTTCACCAGTGAGTAACCAGTGATCTTCACTTCAACAACAGCAAAATACCATTTGAAAAGTTACTTTTTGATTTTTAGGAATTTTTGAAGAAGACTGGGCTGATACTTGAGAAAATAATTTTTTAACTCAAAGTAGATTTGATACAGGGAGAATGCAGTTATATAGTTGATATATAACATGCAGCAGGATTTAAGTTTCAACATTTTTGGTTCGTAATTAAGTGAAAAGTGAGATACATACCTCATTATTGTTGAAAAAACATGCACATGAAGCTCCACTTCTGCACACTTCTTTTACTCCATTGTCACTGCAACAGATTTTAATGACGGCTTGGAGTCCTGTAGGGTTGTGCTCTAAGTTCTGCACATAAAACATTCAGTATGTTTTCACATTTAAAACAACCCTGTACTCAATAAGTACATGTGGGTATACACATATACACACAACAGACAAAATAAATACAGAAGCCATTTTTCTCTTCACCTTAGCCATACACTTTCAGAGGGAAAGGTTTTTGTTGTCAGTGTTGTCAACCTGTGAGGGTATGGATGTACTTTTTTACCGGTCGTATCTATATCAAGGTTGACTTTTTAATGTTTAGGTAGCATTTATATTTTGAAACAAATCAAACTGTATTTTGAATGTGTTATACTGTGAAGCAGATCAAGAAATAAACTAATTAAATTAACCTTATATGGCAGGGTGACTTGCTAGCTCTGCAAATTTATAATTTTCCAACATATTTCATTTCTGCTTTGATAGCACATTTACTGTACAGTTCTTCACTCTCATTAACCTCCTTTCAAGTCAGACCTTCAAGCAGACTGTTAGCAGCAGCTTGATTCTCTGATTAATTTACATACCACCAGCCTGCAAACACTGACATATCAGGCAATGTTAGCAGCTATGTACTGAAGCAAGTGAAAAATTTAGCAAGATAAAACTATATTGAGTTGTACTTATGCTTAACACGTTTCAGTAGTTATAGATCTATGCTTTGACTTATTTATCAACTGTAAGCCTTAACACCAACCTACACTGATGACCCAGATAGCTGCCAGATAAGATTCATATAACTTTGACTTATCAATAAGCCACTGGTTCTGTTCTCTTGACATGCATGCCATGATATCGCTGCCCCTCTTTTCCATCAATCCGTATTTCCTCATTTGTCAGAATAATGTTCTGATCATTTCAGTGAGCTGTGTGTCAGATTCTACCTTAAAGTGGTAAAAATGGTGACCGCTATGCGTTCAAAATGCCACCTTCAGTGTTTTCAATTCAGATTTTTTTTCTTCAGTTGCACTTTAATGTAAATTATTCTTCAGATAAATATGATTTCTCAGAAGTTCAGAGCCTGGAGGCTCTCCACTTTTGATTTCTCTTGAGCATAGGCATGACACATCTTCCAGGTAAAAACTGTTCAATTTGCATCCTTTCTCTTCTTGAGAGATGATTATTTCAAAGTCTACTTGCAGTAACCAATAACTTGCTGACAGTTGGTAAAATTAATGCCTGGAGGTACAAGAAAAAATAATTGCATTCTCTTCAAATTAATTCTTATGCTGTTTTGAAAGTGATGGATGATAGGGTTAGATTGATGAGTATGTCTGAAAAGGAATAGGAACCAAGTGATTTAGAGTTTAATCATACAATTAAATTGTATCATTATTGTTATGAGATGCTTCTCCCCTTAGGAGAATTTTGGCATACACTAAAGCTGTGTACTATTTAATTAAGATATTTAAATGTTAATTTATAGTGTCTTAGCTGTTCTAAATAAGTGGATGTTCGCAAAGAGAATTGCACATTATACTTTGCCTCTCCACAAGCGAGCAGCCTTTTGATCATATATTTTGATCCTAATTAGTGTGTTTGCTAACTGGAATGGACAGTGGTTGAGTCTCAGATCAACTTTAGCAACTCTGTATTAGATCTAATCCCTAACAGAATAATTAATTATCTAATTAATTAAGAGCATAACCTGGACAGGTTGTCAGTCCACCCCAGTGCAACAGAGGGACACAAGCAACTATGCAAGCAAACTCATACCTAATGGTCATTTAGAGAGACCAATTAACCTTGCAGAGGTGGTCTAAAACTTCAATTGTTTCCCCTAATGGTGTGACATTTGTTCATCAACTTCAAATTTATTCCCTTGCCTTACAAATGAAGTTTTTTTTTAATTATTATTATTCATTACGTAATTCAATGCCAGGCCCATTTGCTTGTGGTTAAAGGGAGAAGGTTGTGGCTTGCTGGTATACTGTGCTGCATATGGTGCATGCACATGGTAGCTTACCACTATCAGCATGTGAATATGTGCTTGAATGTGTGGATGACTGAATGAAGTAAAGCACTTTGGAGCCATCCAGATTAGAGAAAGGGTTATACAAGTACAGGCCATTTACCATTTTGCTGGAAGCTATGAGAGATTATTGGGTGTGATGCCATGTAATGGTTGCTTCTCATTACTGTATGTCTCAGCTTTTCTGCTTTGTTAGATTAAAGTTAATTCGAGACTGTGATTGAACCTGCTCCATTCTGCTTTGTCAAATAACCTGAAAATAATATCATGGACAAAGTTTCACCAATATTTTCTGTGGAAAACTTCCCCAAAATTTCTGGCTTGCAAGATGACTGTTGCGAATTTCTCATTTTCAGATTGGTCCCACTGAAATATGTAAATTGAAAAACCTTAATAAATAAATGTGCAAATGAGAAGAATGATGAATGAAAAAAAGCTCAAAACACATCTGTAAATAGAATATATTCTGAATTTATATTTTAAATCAAAGTCTGAAAAGCTTTTATAAAAAGGCATACCTGTTACAACAAATTTCTCATCATGAATGCAATTTAAAACAGCAGCGCATTTTAACAAACAAGCATTTAACATGAAAGCTCTGATGAAGTAATTTTCTGCATCGTTTGAGACACAGCAAAATAGCAGAGTGGAAGTGTTGAGTCACTCATGAGGACAAAGTTAAAACTGCCATTTACCATTCACCTCATCTCATTACAATTTTGTCTAACTCTTTGAAGCGGTCATTGTTTGAGTGTAACTGCCTCTGATGGCTCCAAAAAGTAAAAAAGAAAAACAAAATACATAAGTTGTGCTTTGCCACAGTCAAAATTTTCCGCATTCTGTATTTTAAAGACAAGCAGTGTCTGAGTCCCTAGATTATAGTGCCCTGGAAAAGTAATCAAATTCAAAGGGATGGAAATGATATAGGCCAGGGTGCCCAAAGACGGTTCTTGAAGGCCGACATCCTGCATGTTTTAGTTCTCTCCCTTGTTTAACGCACCTGGATCAAATGATGGCTTGTTAGAAGGCCTAAGAAGAACACTGACATGCTGAAAAGGTTTATGGTACTACCAGGGAGAGAACTAAAATGTGTAGGATGCCGGCCCTCGAGGACCTACTTTGTGCACCCCTGATATAGGGTTTTCTATCCACTTTTTTTTTTTTTTTTTTTTTTTTTTTACATATGCAATCAGAAGTGGGGTTTATACATGCTTTCTGCTCCCCTAAGCTCATAATTTGTAGTACCATGTTGCACTGTTGTTACAGCTACAAGTTTTACAAATGTAGCAACTTATATTTTTGCTCAGTCTTATTTGCCAACCAACTAGTTCAAGCTGAGTCCGTTTAGCTAGAGAGTATCTGGGAACATTCATTTTTAAGTATTGCCACTGCTAATTTTTAAATCATGCTCAATCAAAGACTGGAGTATCTTTTCATATAAATCATTCCAATTAGCTCTCACTGTCTGTTTTGCATAGTTGCTCTGATGGAAAGTGAACCTCTGCCCTAGTCTGAACTTTGACCAATCACTTTGTATTTGAAGATTCCACAGGATTTTATCTTGGTCATTCTCCACTTCCTTGGAAAGTGATTCCAACTTTGACCTAGAGGTCTCCAGTTTGCAAAGTGATTCAAACTTTGCATTCTGCATACATGTTTCTGTACACTGGAACAATCGGTGGGTTGTCAGTTCAGTCTCAGCTTTGTCTGTCTCTGTTGTTCTGTCCAAGGAGAAAGACACAGACTGATACAACGATCGTGACCCCGGGTGGCCCTGGTACATGGCAGTCTCGCTTTTTACACTGCCCTAAAGCAGCTGTGGCCAATCACCAACAAGTGATTGAGTGGGTTAATGACTGAATGTAGTGTGAAGTGCTTTGGGGGTTGTCTGGACTTGATAAGGTGCTGTACAAGCACAGGCCTTTTACACTATTCCTGACACCTTGTTATGGCATTCCATGTATTCCTTTCTTATTATTATTTTACACCCTGCTGTGAGATGCTGGATTGTTTCTGGAGCTTCTTTGCATAACCTTGACCTGGGATCTTGCCTAATGTGGCAGATCTGGGAATCTATTCCTCTGGTGGAAAAAAAAACAAAAAAAAACTGACTGACACTGCAGGTTTACGTCCAGAAATGTAATTAACAGATCACAAAACCTAATAATTCAACCAGACACAGGGTGAAATTTTGAAGGTTTATTTGACTATTGGTGTCGGACAACTCTGTGAAATAAAATCTATCAGGATTAATCCAAATAAGCACCTTCCACCTTGTCCGGATTTGATTTGTCAAAGTCAAAAATGGCAGATGTATCCAATTCTTTGTTCTTAGTTGAGGTCAGGGAACAGCCAATGGTCATGAACAGGAGATCAGGGCAAGGCAAGAAAAAAATGCTTGACATTTACAGGCTGTGAGGTTCAAAATAATCTGAGAGCCAACTTCTCCTGGGAAAAGCTTATAACAGGCAGAGGCATAGGTGAGAAGCAGCAACCAATAAGTAGGCATAGACAAACAGGGTGTGTATGATTAATGGCAGAGCAAAAAGAGGACCAGGAAACAGACAGGTTTCAAATTGCAAAATTACACTGAAAACTATCTTTTATATAAAGCAAAAATATTGTTTCTTAATTAAATTGCCAATCAAGTTAGAATGGAATATTGTTTTCTGTCTGCAGTTGTGCTCAATAAATAGCATCTTTTAAGACACAGTCCCTGTCTTCCAAAATAAGAACTGAATAATTGTAAGCATTTTCTGAGAAGCTAGATGGCAATAAAAAGCTTTATGTTTAAGTGTGTCCATAGTGATTACAACCCTAGATATTTGGCTTTTGAAAAATTTAATCTTCTTTGTTATGGATCATATTATACATTGGTATGTCTGTGGGCTGACTTTATGCTTGGTTCCTTGGTGATATTAAGTTTTAGAGATAAGCAACTCATATATTTCATGTTATATTTTTATGTTTGATGTATTTCTGGTCAAATATATGGGCTGAGATGTTTGACTCTGCTATCTAATAAAGTTTACATGCCTTTCCAGATATCATTAAAACAGACAAAGCATACTGTCCTTCTCTGTTCTTCATATAGAGTGAAAAATAATCATATTTTCCCATTTTCCAACTGGGATGTGCAATGTCAAAGGCACTTACAGTCAGTATAATTAGATACTAGCGATACACCTCACCTGGGGCGTCTTCGCCTTTTCCTCCTGAATCGACCTCCTAACAAAAGCAATGGAATAAAAGGCTTTGCTTGAAGATTTATGCTACCCATCAGTCCATTAATGTCTCCTTTTTATGTGTCCATTTGGCCACTTTACTCACATTGTTTAGGCTGGATTCTGTTAGGACAGTGAGAATTCTATGCTGGTTCAGGTAGATGGACAAAGGGTGTATTTGTGGCAGAGTAGATTCGTTATATTTGAGAAGACAGACACTCAACCTTGCTGAGCATACATGATCAGAATCAGCCATAAACTACTCTGGAAAAACATAAGCCACTGTCAGGTGTACATCAGCTTGAGAAGGGTGAAGAGAATTTTTCCATGTTTTGTCAGTGGACTTCCACAAACTTGAAGGTATTTCTTATTATGTGTAACATGCCAATATAACCTAACACATTACTGTGAAGTGGAATGAAAAAGATATATATGTGTTCATTTGCATTCAGGACTGTCAGTAATTTTAAGAACTTTTTGACAAAATTGCAGCTGCAATTTTGGTTATGTCTGTTCCAAATCTAGAACAGACATAACCAAATGTAGAGCCTGAACATTTTGCTCATTCTTTGCAAAATAGATGCAACTCAACTCAATGTAAGGGATTAGCATCAATAGATTCATTAGATTTAAATCTGGACTTTGACTGGGTCATTCTTACATAAATATGCTTGGACCTAAATGATTCTATGTAGCTCTGGCCTTTTTGGTGTGGTCCTCCTGGTAGGTCAACTTACACCCCAATTTTAAGTCTATTGAAGACTGTACCAGAATGCAGGATTCCCTTATTTAGCTCCATTCTTTCCAGATTCCCTGTAACTGCTGAAGAAAAGCAACTTCCCCAACTGAACAGGATTAAGCCGCCATGTTTAATCCTGTTCAGTTGGACTAACCAGAGAGATGTACAATGTTAGTTTGTGCAAGTTCAGTCTAATTTTACCCTGCATGAGACACATTCAATAATGAATTTATTTACGCTACAACCTTTTAGGATCATCCTTGTGTTGTCTTCACACTCAGCTACAAAGGTCACAGAAAGTGTTATTGATATTGACCCACCAAAAATATTCCTTCTGTGGCTAGTCACAGTACTGTAGCAACACTGAGCTTGTACGTTTTTATTAAATCATCTGAAAAAAAGTGCTATAAAAGGCCAGATATGTGGAGTACACAACCAATACTTGTTTTGTCTTCATCAATCTTCCACTTGACCTGTTGATCTCTGTTCCTTTTGGCTGCTTTGCTCATAACTGCTCTGCTTGCCTGGACTTTGACTATTTACCACTTGCATTTGTTGATTGCTTGGACCATGCTCCATGAGATTGAAGCCCCTGATATGATTTTAAGATCTGATCACATGTTGAACTTTTTCACAAGCTTATCACTGACCTCTTTGTTTTGCTGACTTCTCTTTGTGTTGCTGCTTGTTAACTTATGTTCTTGTATAATCCTTTGAGGCCTTCACACAAAAGTTGTATTGATACTAAGTTCAGTATGTTTACTTTTGAATGCAACTGCACTTGATTTTGTTTCAAGTTGTCAGCATTAGAACTTCTCTGATTTTTTATTTGAATTCTTTATTGGTAAAAATAAATAAAGCTTGTTTAGTTTCCCTTCCAGCTCACAATCGTGTTCTACTTTGTTTGACTGGGACAGGTCATAGATAACGTCGTCAGTCCATCACAGGGCAACACAAAGACAGACATAACAATCATTCACACACACCCACACTTAAGGAGAATTTAGAGATCAATCAACCTGACAATCATGTTTTCGGACTGTGGGAAAAAGCCAGAATACCTGGAAAAAAAACCACACTGAGACCTCGGGCCAGGATTGGAACCCAAGACCTTCTTGCTGCAAGGCAACAGTGCTACCAACTGTGCCACTGTACAGCCTGCACTTTAAACCAGCATATTTTCTTTTAATTAGGTTATTTGAGTAATATCTGACTCTGACAAGCAATGTGCCACCATAAACAAACCTCGCAGAGCATCTGCAATAGATCACCCCCCTTCACTGCAAAACATATAGAATTCTTGGCAAGTCAACATACCTTCTATCACACATCACTTGCAGGGACAATATGGAAGAAAACCTGTTTCTTATGCACCACACTATTTTATTGCCCCACATCTCCATGGGGTTTTGAATAAGTTTTATAAATCGTTTTCAACATTCTACATTAACATACTGTAGTTACCATGGTTAATATAATTGCAGCCAAGCAGTTAAATGCCAAGTTCAATTCATAGGCACACCTTTAATCACCATTGCATTCTTCTTTCCTTCCATCAGACAGAAATTCTGCCTTTCAAACCATTCATTTGCAAGTGCGTAATCACAGTGATGTATCCTCACATTTTAAGGAAAGTGTGATTCACGTTATAATTTTGCGAAATTGTAGCTAAAACATCTTTTCACATAAACATAACGGCACAAACAAGCTTCACTGCATGGATGATGGCTAAAACACAATTAGGAACACAGAAAAATCTCCCAACAAAAAGATAAATCTGCAATCCATCTTCCTTTTAAAAGGATTCCTGACCCATTTGCTGATTTGTAACAGGGAGAGGATAGACAATCACAGTATAATTCAGTTGGCTGAGGTAGTTTGCCACAAATGAGGAAGTACAATAATGATGAACCATCAATGAGAAGATGAAAAAGTAATCTTTCTATTGCAGCCGGATCCTCTAAAGCTCTGCGTGTCAACACTCAGAGATCAATATGTTTCATTCTATGTGGGCATCATTCCATATCAGGAAATCTTACTGTGAATTTGACCTTGAACAGATATCCTCACTGGAATAATAAAGCAGCATTTAACACACAATTATAATCCAGCTTTTAATGTAAGCATTGTTCAAACATATTTCAAATAGCTTGGAGGCATGTTTTGTACTTTTTAATTCATCCTGTCTGACTCAAAATTGAGCCATTACCTCAGACAAGACCCATTTTAACCCAAGTTTATTTCACAGACACACAAACCAATCTTAATTATACTAAGAGCAAAAAGACTGACATTAATATTCATGAATGCAGATCATTAAAAAAAAAAAAAAGATCTGCATTTTTTTTTGCCATTAACAGTGATGCCATTCACTGTTATTTGAATGGCATCGGCTAAATGGGTAATTTAAATGTTCTGCTAGAGGAAAAACATAAAAAAGAAGAACAAAAATGAGGCTTATTGGTCTGAAAAGTGGAACTCCAAGACTGTAACTGTGCTACTACCAGGTCTCACATAACCATGACATTGAGCTTTCAAAACAGAGTAAAATGAGAAATGGTTGAAGTGAAACTCAGACAGGTAGACAATTAAAGAACTGCCATAACTTTACTATTAACTATTGCACCATGTGAGAGTTATTGTTTTTAAAGACACTATCTACACCTTCCATACCTTCCAGGTTAAACCATGTCTTTCAAATTATCTTTTTCTTAGTATCTGAGAATATTACCTCCCATCAAAAATTTTGGAAACCATGTTATTTCAGTAAGTAAATACACCGATTTTTACAATACTAATTGCCCTGTATTTTATATAATCTAAAGGACAACATAAAATGATGTTGTCCTTACCTTTTGAGCCACTTGCCTGCTTAGATGTTGCACTCACCAAAAAAAAAAAAAGGAACATTTACCGAAGTATTAAGGGACAGAGGTACAACAGCTTGCCATCTTCCCCTCATGCTGCTCATGTTTTACAGTGGTATGGCATTATATTTTGTCTCTCTTAGTGAGAGTGTTATGATCTTGAAGGAAAGTGTCCTGTACCAGATATTTCAGATTTCGAATTTCCACTGTCTAAATATTCTCAAACGAATATCTTACTGCATTTAGATTTTTGTAAAAACTGAGTTTTGTTTTGTCTATGAGAGCCATCCTCACCATCACACCCAGACATGTCATGATCTGCATACTTACCATGAAACATGAAAAGGTGCTATCCAGCTTCCACAGACAGAACTTTGATTCAACAGCGATTTGATTCACACCTATTTAGTCTTCTGTTCTTGAGTTCAGCAGCCTCAGGAAATTCCAACCAATGTTTATAAATTCTATCAGGGCTGACACCAAATACTGAATCACAGCATCCAACTGCAGCATGGCATTGATCTTCCAATAACAAATGTGCCACATTGATGCCAAGAGCTCACACAAACTCTGTTCCCTGACTCACACACAGTCAGTTGGTCAATTGGTTGTCAATCTTACACTTGTGTGACTGAGACATACCTGGCAGGACTTCACAGTGTCTTAATAAGAATGGATGCCATCAAGAAAATCACATTTTTCACAATTTTTGAGCCTTTGCCAACAATTTTTGCTGTCCTGCAAAATGGATTTTTCTGAAAAATTGTATTTTGTGGGAACTGTGACCATTTAGGCTTCAGCTTTACGAAGCAGGAGACACTGAAGACTATTGACTACTTTTGTCAAAGTTCGTTGACTTGAGGTTCAAACTAGTGAATCCATCTGTTTTAACATTTCTAAAAAGGTTAATTTAATTTGATTCTTTAATTGTTTTAGTTTAACTTATTTGTTTAATTTTATTGAAAGTTCAAGTTTGTAGGGTTAAAGGTTATTTCTACACTTTCTCAAGAAGTGAGTTAAGAAACCTGTCTGTTTTTCACATCAAATTTATGTCTGTTTTCACTGACTGTCTTTAGAGATTGCCCTGATTTTGGCACAAAAGGCTTTTAATTTTTCCAGCACATCTGCATGGAATCAGCTTCAAAACAAACTTAAATTGAAGAAGTTAGACTCACTTTATTCTTTTAAGGACACTTTGAAAACCCTTACGAATCATAGTTTGTGTGTCATTGCATTTAAACTGACATAGGACAGTTAAATTTTTAATGATGATCATGTTGATGAGTGAAAGTGTATATTTGTAAGGGACTACTCGTAATTTTTCTCCTGCCACTTGGGAAAAAAATTTCCAATCCCACTGATTTTTTTATTTTTTTTTCCTGCTTAAATAAAAGTTGATGACTGCTGGCATGGTATAAATTTTAGAGAATTTATTAATTTAACTAGCAAAGTATGTAATGCAATAATTGAGATTATTGCTTCCTGTAAATTTAGAGAAGAAAAGAAAAAGTTTGACCAGTCATGAACAATTTGCAATCACAAATATTTTGAGTTAGCATAGAATTACCATTTGATCACCTGCAGGAAAGCAGATATTTATGGTTAACAATAAAATGGCACTGATTAACCAATATATAATACCAGAATACATTAAGTTTAGAAATATGGACTGGGTACTGTCTTAAATTAATAGGAGGAGCTGAGGGAGAGATTACTTTTAACAAGTATTGCATTAAGGATTATGATGTTCAAATTTGGAGGTAGACTTTGTTCAGATCCTGCTGGGCACTTGAAGGAATCTAGCTGAGAGCCTTACTTAGACGGATCAGACTTGCCTTTTCAAAATGCAACCAGAACTGCTGAGTTTGTGAGCTGTATAGAAGGCTTTGGGTCACCTCGCTGCAGACGTCAAGCCTCATTGATCGCAGGTGTCTGCTGGCTTCAGCCAAAGCACAGATATACCAGAGGAATCAAAATTATTCTACCAAACTCTTATTCTGAAAAACTGCAGGAAGTCCAAGAACTTCTCTTAAAAGTTTTAAGAAAACCCATGTGCTGATAAAACCAGCCTAGAAATGCATATGTAAAATCGCTGTTGTTAGTCTCTCCTCTACATTACAAGTGACATTTGTATTTCCATTTGAACTATGAAGCAATCTGCTTTGTGATTGTTCCTTCCTTTCGGGAGAGCTTATTATTTTTTAAGCAACAAAGCAAGGCAGACAAACCATTATTATTTACTTTTGAAATTACTGAAGGAATTATTTTTGCTTCTTCCATTCCTGGAAGGCAACAAGACTACTTTAACATTAATCACATACATAATATTCAAATGATTGAAATAGCTGTAATAAAATAAGCTTAAAACAGATTTTGTTTACCACAATAAATGTAGAATGTCTACATTTATTGACATTCTACACACACAGTTTATTATTAAACTTGATTGATTACTGAGGGAAGTTATTGAGTCCATTAAAATACTATCTCTAGTCCAAGTTGCTACCATCCTTTGGCTGGCACTATGATTCCATTACATCCAGACTTCAATAGAGTTTATCAATAGTTCATCCACCTGGGATTCTCATCTGTTTATTTTGGACTTCACCATGAATTATGACCATGGGAGAGGAGTCCTGAGTTCAGAGCTGCATAGTGTCAGATCCAAGATATAAAGAGTTTGTTATTTTTCAACTTTTCTTACTAGTTTGGCTGTATCACCGAGACAGCCAAACTAGTAAGGCTGTCTCTGGTCTGTTTGGTAGTTTTACAATTCACTGCCTCTCAGAAGGTGAGAGGTCATTCCATGGCCCATGCTCCTCCTTAGATTTGCTGAATCAAATTCCTGTGAAAGAAAAAAAGTATTCTGTTCTTAGTACTTCTCATGTAGTGTGCTGCACTCCTAGTTAACATTTTGCAGTAATGCTTTGATTGCCTGTTTATACCAAATGCGGAAAAGTATTCCAAGAACACTTCCCTCTAGTGCCAATAAAATTTCCATGTGAATGCCTAAGACAGAGCTTAAGCATTTTATACAATCTTTGCTCAAAACAGACAGTGCTTCCATCCGTATTTGACAACATGCTCAGAAATGGATTTTCCTTGAGAATATTAACAATTTAAGTCTACAGTTTCCAACTTGCAGCTGTATAGCCAAGGCTGTGAGAAAATCCTCTTTCCTGTGTGACTACACTGCATGTATTTACCGTTTCATTGTCTGTGCCTCTCACCTTCCCTGCACACAATCACGCACACTTTTCCTATCCGGAGTTCCGAAATACACACACACACAAGCACAGCGTTGAGTGTGGATAGCGCTGCCAGTAGCAAGGTCTGACAGATATTCCTTTGTGGCCATTTCAGAGAGTGGGCACAGAGCTCCAAGCACCTGCTAGCAGGCTTGCATGTCACAGTAGTTGTCACCAACAATCAAATTTTTTCAGCTGAGACTAAATATAAGTGGGAAGGTGTGTGCCTGTATTTGTCTTCCTAGCAAAGCTAATCAGACAAAGTTGGCTAAGGAGCCTTCGTCTCATAGGCCAATTGTTACACCGCAAACAGTTAGCAACCCTGAATCATTTGAGTTTAGGATTCACTGGAAGAATTTTCTTATCATAAAAGATGAAAACTTTGTCCATAAGTACATGTTCATTAATTATAATATTTATCACAATTACGTTTATTGGGTTTCATTGCTGTAAAACAGTTTTAATTCACCCTCCACTTTTTTAGGGATGATTTACAAGATATGCTAAAACAAAAATTGGTCACATTTTTGGAATCACATTTTTGTTCTAGATGCCCTTTGGAGATTAGTAATTTGTTCTTGTGACGTATACAATTCACTCATTGTTATTTTTATTGAGTTCAAAACTACATGTGCATCTCAATTAATTTTATTATCATAAATAGTGTATAGGTCAGATTTAAAAATAAAAAGTAAAAATTGATATCATATATTGTAACAGATATACTTCATCAGTTAATTTTCCGTTTAATGGTTATAGCTTGCAGCCAATTAAAAAAACTAATAAAAGTTTTTGATAAATTTTAAAAAGTGGAAAGCACTGACTGGATATTTGGTTGGATTTTTTTATTATTCATTAAATAAAGAAGCCTATCATCAGCAACTATAGCCAATGTGTGGATATATAAATTACATAGCGATGTATTACAATTTTAAAATGTTGAATTTAGCGACAGGTGGGAGTCCTTTGTTTTGTTTTGGTTTCATTTTTTAAATGAGCCTTAAAGCTGCATTGCATTGTATTGTTTGGTACACATGCATAACAAATTGATTTCAAATTTCAACAGGGCCAAGCCACACAAAATAATGATGTTAATTATCTGTACTATTTTAGAATTATAGTCTATCTATGCTGCAGATTGGCAATGGCAGTAGGAAGTGGACAAAGCCATTCAGTCCTGTTGGCAACTCTTTCAATGTTGAATTAACATTAACAGCCAACCACTCTTTTTGCAGCAGGGGGTGGTTGTTTACAGCACAATGCTGGTAACCTTCATACATGTCATTACATTCACCACAGCCAAACATTTTCAATTGGGTAAAATTTAAAACTTCAATAGAGTCCATGTTTTAGCAAGCAATTATTTGTTAGTAGCTGAGGGTCCAGACTCTCTGTATGATGCAAAGTGTAGAACAAGGAGCTGGTTTTTACCAAGCTATTACTAGTGTGCAGCGAGATCAATTAGTTCTCAGAATCCATCTTTAATCATAGCAAATAAAAGTAGATAAGATCACCACACAGAAGCTTCAAAAGTGAAGAGGACATCCAGTTAAAAAGCCAAGAACATTCTGTTTCTTTCTATTATATGGACAAAGTATTACACATTCAAGCAAAAGCCCTTTTACAGTTTGGTTTTTGCAATGTAACCAGTACCTTTAATGCAATAGAGTCTTAAAAGAAAAGAAAAAAAGCACTTTTATGAGCACAATAATGTATCATACAATGTGCCATATAGATGTTTTAATCACAAACAAGTTTTTCAGGACATGTGGTTGATGGTGAGGGAGATGGATTGGAAAGGAGAAGAAGTAGGAATGAAATCCAAACTTCACCGTGATGAGGCAACATGCAGCAGGCTTTTAAGTGAAATGAGGAATGAAAAGACTTTGGCACCATGGCACATATTAGCTCCACACACCAGGAGCTCATCACATGAGGCTGATAGCTTCTGATAGACTATCTCTTTTGTGATGCAGAGGACCCTCTACACTCACTCTCTATCTGCATTTCTATGTGACTTAAATGAAATTCATGTGTCCCAGGTAGATTATAACAGCTAAATGTCTACTTGTTGCGGATTAAATTGATTTAATACACACTTTGATGAGTAATCCACAAGATAAGATATGTTTTCAGGTCCCTAAGTACAATTAGAATTGATTCAAGTGATAATATTGTGAAGAAAAAAGCAAATATATACATTGTTAATGTATGTTAATTTTCAGTGTAAATCCTGCATTGTTTATTTCCATGTAAACAAGCCTCTTAACAGTTTTTCTTAGTCACATAAGTATGTATCTTGCACACAGCGATAGTTCAGTAGAACAAGTGAAACAACTCTTTATTGTGCTGTGCAGGTGAAACCTTGTCTGCATGCTGTGACAAATAAAAACACATAAAAGAAACTACAGTGTTCACTTTTTCCATTTCTTGTGTGATTCCAAGAGTTATTTTTATATCAAGAAGCAATATTTGTAAGGCTGCTAAAGACCCCTTGGCTCACTTGCTGCAAAATCTGCAACAGGAATACTTTAAGTTCACCTGTCAGAAACACAGGCATAAGAGCTCACATGGGACCGCTGTTCTTCTGCTCTGGATTTTGAAAATCACTGCTGCATTTATCCAAACAGCTGTGGTTTACTTGCCTTGAGAACAGAGCCCCCACCTTCACAGTTGCGAGAAAGGGAGACTATTACTGAGATTCATCACTGCAGTTTGTCTTCAGGGCACAAATTCTCTCTTGAGAGCGAGGGAGAGGGATTGATAACTCTGGCATGCATCATATGACTTACAGATGTTTCATGTCAAATGACAAAAAGAAATGTTTTAAAATGGAGCCACATATATGTGTTTTAGGGAAGTTTACAGATGTTTAGCTTTGTCACTAATTTATTTGTATGCCACAGACAGTTAAACAGAATAATTTTATTGTAGCTACAACATGAAAACGACTTTAGGATTTTTAAGAATATGTGTAACCTCCAGCCAGGAAGCCATAAAAGCTGCTGCATTCTATACTTGATATCCAGCTGTGCAAAGAAGATCGTTTGGTACGGTTTTATCTTATGTTGGTACCTTATGCTACCTCTTCATTTGATTGTTCAGATAGGGTCTTACCCAACCAAGTCAAGACGTTTTATCAGAAGTGCAATTGTTAGATGAGTGAATAAAAACTAAAAAATGTTTCCCATCGTTTATTTTTTTGCTCTCATATCTCTATTTACCAACCACTTCAAGATCTAAAGTAAGGTGTTTTACAACTTTGAACCCAAACATCTGCCTCGTACCCTTCTTTTGAGATAGGAGAAATAACATAAAATGTGTCCAATTGCTTGCATTCTGAAACATACTATCAAGAAAAGTAAGAAATAAGTAGAACCAAAAAAAGCATTTGTTATAAATTGGAATGCATTTAATTGGGATTGAGTATAATGGACAACCAATAGGAAGCAGTGCAGCACAAATAATCTGAAAATATTTTTATTTAGCTTCTCTGTGTCAATTCTTTGGAGAATCACCTTTCCCTGCAGTTGCAGCTTCCTAACAATGTTGCTCATTCTCGGCCAGATTGGAGATAGAGCTCCTTTATTTAAAAAGGCTTACCACAGAAAAAGTCTGGAATTTGTACTGTTCAGTCTCATGAACATACTGTTGAGCTTAACCATTCCATAATATCTCTTGCTGTAGATTTAGGGTTGTTGTCCTCTAACATCTTTTCAGAGGAGCCCAGTATTTATCTCCATTGATTTGTTCATTAAACATATTCCATATTCCTGCAAATGAAAAGCTACTCAATACCATGATGCTGCCACTATGTTTCAGGCACAAGACAATATCTTGCAAAGTCAATTTTGTACTGAATGTAGTATTTTGCTCACTGTGCACAATGTTGCAATGTCTTTATCTAACAAAGCACCTTGTTCCACTTATATCATAATCACTTGTGCTTTTTCCCCTATATGGCTTATGGCAAAATAACTTTTCTTCAATAATAACTTTCATCTTTCCACTCTGGCATAAAGGCCAGATTGGTGAATTGTGAGCTATGCAAACCTCTGCAGCTTCTTAAGACTTCCCATGCTGTCATACTTTTCATCTTATTTGTAGGATATTTAGAAAAATACTTAACATAAGTTTGTGTTTGTAACACAAGATTTTAAAAACTCAAGGAGCAAAAGTGAGGCTTGTAACACATTCAATCTTGCAAGTTGAAATTATTTAAATCTAACCTCAAGTGTAACAATTTTCACGCCAAAGATTCCACCAATTTGTTATTGAAAACAATAATAACATTTCAACTGAGTAATAAAATTAGGATTTGGGTTGTCTAAGTAAGATTCTCCATCTTGTTATCAATGGTTACACTTTGCTGTCTTAGTAAGAAAAAGAAAATTAAGGACCATAAAAAGAAAAGAGTTAGGATGGGCTTTAAACAGATGGGCACAGCAGACACATACACCACCATTCACCATTGTTATCATGGCCAGGTAGCTGCTGGAACCAAACCTCAGCCTTCTGCTGCAATCAACATTGACTGTCCAGTTCAGAAACAATGCAAGCAGTTTCACAACCAGCAGAGTAGCAAATATGGAAATTTGGTGTCACAGATGAGGTTTTCTTTTATTTCAGCAGGGAAAAACTCCCTAATGTAATTTTTTGTAAGCTTAGTGGAATATGGAGCTGATGAGACTTTTCTGAGATAAAAAAAAACAAAAAAAACAACTGGACCTAGTAATGTGTTAAAGCCTCAGCTTGGGAGAGAGGTACATTATAAGATTGTGAACTAATTAGAATGCCATGGTAGATTGCACAAGCCACTCTATTATTGGGATACATCTTCTCCCACTGGATGTAACATTTATAAGAACTTATTAAGACACTGGTGATGTTACAATCACTCAAGTGAAAAAAAAAACAGATAATAATGTTATAATTTGCAACACCTGAATGTTTCTCAAGTTGGTAATTATAAATGAAATGCCACACATTTATAATTCAGGAGTCAAAAATAGGTTTTGCAAAAAATACCTGCTGTCTTGAGTGAACTCAGTATTAGTCAAAATAGAATGTGCCAAAGAAATAATGTAAGATTATACAATAGATTTCTCTAATGTGAAGTCTTAAAAATATTTTTCTTTCCTTTATTTTTTAAATAAAACTTGCCAATTAATAACTCATCTCAAGTGGTAATTTGACTCATTTATATTCAATCAAGATCATCTTCAGAGGCATCCAGTAAAACAAAAAATACCATGTTAAACAGGAAAAAAGTACAGAATTTCCAAATATGCTAGTCCAATAAATTAAAGCAACATGTGAGCAGTACCAATCTTCATTAGTGGTTTCCATTCTTTGGTGTGGAACAGTTTTTTGCAAATTAGTTGATCCCTTAAACTTTTCCACATCAATTCATGCTTCAACTACAAACATCAATGTATTTACTGTAGATTTTCGGAAACTGAGCATTTCAGAGAAGCACATAATCCTAAGTAGCCTGGTTGTTCTGTGCTTTACTTTGTACAGAGGGTCTAGACCCGTGGCTGTTGAGAACCCTGAACTTTTTGGGCTTTGTGGAAAATGCTATGTTTTGAGAAAACACTGCACCATCGGTCACCATGAACCCATCCACAATGCGAAATAGGATGGTTTCAGTTTTTTAGCAGCACCATGCAAGTGGACAAGGTTTATAAAAAAAATGGGTGAAGCTAAATACGGAGCAATACTGGAAGACATGCTTGAGAGTGTGACAGATTTAAGAATCGGGTGGTTCACCTTAAAAGTGGATATTTATCCAGTTCATGCAAGAACTCCAAGACAATGGATTTGATCAAAGCATGTTTGTGTGTTTGAATGGGCCAGTCAAGTCCACACCTATTGGGATTTGCTCAATTTAAAATTGAAATGATGGTTGTGATCCAACCAAATTTGCAGCTTAGTAAATAAAGGTTGAGCTTAAACCTGTTAAATTATAAAAAGTCTGAATTATAAAAACCTGTGAAATCAAAAAATGTGTTTGATGGATAGCTTGATTATCATAAGAAAATTGACATTTTATAACTTTTAAAAGTAATAAGCTCTTAAAACTTTTCTTCATGCACAAAAAATGGAATATCCACTTTTTCTGAGATGACAATTACATTTTCAAATGAATAAATAACACTTGTTTAACTCAGAATCTTTTTCTTTTAACAAAAAGACATCAATCTGGAATATGCAGCAGAAGGTTACTCTGACATTACAGTGCATCTTATTAATAATTTCTTGAGTTATGAAGCATTTTTAGGGGCAGTACATCTTGGCTTGTATTCAATATGCTGCCATAATATGAAATGTATTTATTTTGATTGAAAAACTTCAAGATTGGCTGACTCAGCTTCTGGTTTGGTACAATTCACTCTTTCTGCACATCCTGTCCTTTTTCATAAAATCCTGCTTTGACCATGATGGCAGGCAGACGGGGAGGTTTGGGTCTCAATCTTCTCTCCCTTCAAATTGCCCCAAAATATGAAAACTTTTTTTTTTTTTCAGATCTATTCATTAACCTCCATCTAAGGTTCAGTGAAATCCTATGACTTATGTCAGCACCTTGCTTTTTATGCAAGCTAGAACTACAGATGATGTTAAGAAAAATAATTCCTGTACCATCTCTGTTCCATTGCAGGAGGGGCAAAATGACTGTCAAGGAGCATCAGTGTGGACGGGGGTGATAACACCAGGATGCTGCTCCTCTCCCACCTCCTTTTCTTTCCCTCTGGCCCAACAGCATCCATTCTTCCTTATGTAAATGTCACCATGTTGCCTTATAGACCCCACAACATCCATCTCCTTGTGGAAATGCCATAGCATCAGCACCACTGCGCATCGACCCCAGACTGGGGCTGCCGGTCCTAAGAAAAACGGGGTCAAGAAGTGTGGTGCAGTTTCTGGAGGAAGTATTTGGAAGTTAGAACACTCAAGAGAGAGCAAACCATGCCAGCTCAAATGACCTTGCATAAGCATGAAGTGGAGCCATTAATAAGAATAAGGTGGACAACGAAAAGACACAGACAAGTACAGTCAATGGGAAAAAAAACAAGCATCTATTTTTCACTCTGTGTACACAGTGTGAGAGTGCCTGTCGCTCTGTGCGATAAGGAGTGGTCCTGCTTTAGATTAATGACCTGCTTACAGTGCAGCACAAAATCAGCGCAGATGTTGTGCAGAGAAAAGATGACTTTGCTGACAAGCAGCGTGTCCTCTCTGTCAACAGGAGAGACTCCCGGTTCTTACTATTACACCGACACCCCCGCTGAGCAGCATCACGCTGATGAAAATCTCTCACCTCTGAATTTAATCAAGGTGTTTTTCAGGTATTTCTTGCTCAAACTGCATGCCTCTTCCTTTACTGGATTGTCTCCTTATCCCCCACAGGGCAGTTCTGGAAGATTTCACCAGCTAGGATATCTTCAGTGCATTTTTTTCTTATTAGTTAGCATTAGTTTTTTTTTTTTTCTCTCTCTCTCTCTGCAGGGTGTGTGGGTGGCTGAAACTGTATTGGTAGCTTAATGTCACACACAGAGCAGCAGGAATGGCCAGCTGCAAGCTAGTTCTGGATTAAGTGAAAGAATCTAACCACCTTCTGAGTAATATCTGGAGCCCTGAAGGAACTTTTTATTGCTCTTAGCATGCCTCGACAACTTTTTGTCTGGATCTTTTCAAAATTATATCTGACATATCTCCCTTCTCCATGTGGTATCAACAACCACATGGAGCCATTTTATTACACAAAATAAAATAAGGAGCAGCTACTCTAATATCTTTGACAAGGGGTATGGTGGGACACCTATATAAAACTAATTAGCATTCGGGTTATGAGAGGATTTGAATTGCATCTGGCACTGGTGCGGTTTCACTGTTGGGTTTGATTAAATAGCTGGACCTCCTGTTATACACAGTTGGGCTGGCACCACTTGTCTGGCTCTTCTCCTGGGCAGCTCTTCCCTCTCCCATCTGGTACCACCATCACTGCCAGTAAGCTTCTTGCACTGTTTCACTCCCTTCCCCTATCTATCTATCTGTCTTCCACTTTGAACTTTCCTTAAAAAAATGACTGTAATTGATTGTGTCAAAACTCAGTTAGACATCGTTCAAAGTTTCACTCGTGAGAAACTTCTTGGGTGTTGCAGTAGTTTGTCTCAGAGTAAAGAGGAAAATGAGAGTGACTCATGCAAACATTGCAGGTGCTTCCGAGTCAAGAATTTAGAGAGCTCTCTAGATGTTTGTGGGAAAGAATACCTATCAGCAAAAATTGCAGTGATTTTTTTTTTCTTGACAAAATTTGCAGTGACAGTGTGAATGTGGTAGGAAAATGGAAAGAATGCCATAACAAATGAAATATGGTATATGCTCTCTTTTTGCACGTTTACACATTACAGCATAAATTGAGAATTCTCAATGGTTAATTAGCAAAATATTTGGCATTAACTATCTAGTATTTCTGAGAACTTTCTGTCTTCCAAAATCAGGGTTTGTTGCTTCCCAAGTGTGTGCATTCACACAATAAGTGAAGCAAGCTGTTCTTTGTTTTCTCAAGTTTTACTTTGCCAATCCAGCCTTAAAAAAAAAAGAAAAGAAAAGTATGTTTTAGCACTTGTCTGAGCTTTCAATGAGACTCTATAACTTATTCCAGTTACATATTTAAATATGCAGTGACTCTTCATCTATGTCAATAAATTTTCTTAAAGAGGACCCATGGGAGAAAAACGTTGTTTAATGTGTGAGCAGACGTGACAGCTTTCTACTGTACCTGCTCAGTTTCGGTTGCACAATATAAAAAGTGAGAGGCATCATTTTGGAGCAGAATAACCTCGTTAGAGAAAGCAGTATATTCAGTCAGAGGAGACAGATGTCAGAACGGAGGGTGCTTTAAAAGAAAGACTTCTCTCAATGTTGAACTTTAGCAGGTAGGTGTCAAGAAAGTTTTAACATTTCCAAAATTTAAGTCATGGTGCAGAGCTGTAAAAAGCTGCATCATTTTTAACTTAAGCTTCTCAAGGAAAGAAAACAGACTGTTATCAGCTGGATTAAAAAAAACCAAAAAGCATACTTTCTGTCAATCAACTATCTACAGTACAAACATTTTGTAAAATAAAAATCTTGAATTGGGATTATTAAAATTATTTTTTAATGAAGTTTTACAAACAATTTTATGTTTGTTGTACTTTTACAGCTTGAATGTTTATTTTTTCTGCTGAAAAGTTGTAAGGATAATAGTAGTGACATACGACATGGTTCATAACTGGTGAGACACTGTCACCACATCTGACTTCTGTGTCTGAAGTCAAATATGGTGTACAAAATAGTATGAACGCATATTTATATATACTAGTATACTTTTAAATTTCACATTATGATCACAGTTAAAGATGAATTGTTAACCCTTTTAAGTTCTTCATCAGTCATTCAGCCTATTAAAGGTGAACGACCATGCTACTGGGTAATCTGGCCTCAATACATTTGCCCAACTGGACATATTTCAGAAAAAGCTAAGTTGAGAGTTTTTTGAGGGTCTATCGTTTTTGTACATGCTGTGGCGTGCTGTATTGCCTTGGACTGAAATCATGATTCAGCCATCCATTTCATGAATGTTGTACAAAGACAAACTATAACAACAGATGACTTGATTTGAAATATAAGATTTGTTTCTTCCCCTGTCTTTACATAGATTTCATCCTAATACTATTTAACATTTTGACTTAGCAATACGAAACAATTTTTGGGGGCGGGGCTCATGTTTTAGACAGTATGTTTTTTTTGTTTAAAGCTAAAGATGAATTGACTGTTAACCTCCACACCTCAGCCGTTTTTGCTGTCAGCATACATTTGCTTCTGTATCAAAAAAAAAAACTTTTAAATGACTCCCCCGCAGAATCTGCACACTGTGCAAGAATCACAACTAGAGATGAGTGGCAATCATGACAGCTTCCACGTGTAGAGGGATGAAAAAAAACAGCTCTTCTCCAACCTATCATACCAGAGAGGCTGACAGGGAGACGTAATCTCCCCAGGAGTCTTAACTCTGTGCTGTGGATGAAGGATAAGGGGAGGTAGAGAGAGGTGAATGAGTGCTATGTGGATAGATAAATGGTTGGAAGGATGGATGGGTAGAAGGAAAAAAAGAGAAGAGAAGATTGAGTAGTGGAGGGTACTCTAGCGCACTCATGCTCTTGATTTGAGATAACTCTCCAAAATCATCAAGGCTGACAGACACACATTTTGTACTCATAAACAAGTACAGAACAACACAAAAACTGTATTACTCATACACACTTGTCAAACAAGACAGCTTTGCATCAGGGGTCTTTGCTCAAAAGCTCGAGAACAGGAAAATCCCCACCACAAATCCTGCTGCCATTGATGCCAGCAGGGTGTCCTGTGAACGGCCTGGCATGTGTCTGCATTTTATGTGCTGTAGAACAAGCAAGAACTGTCATGACCAATAAGGAAAGAGACTTTATCTCTGGATCAAACCTTATCCTGAAAAAAGCCAGACATCTATGAGGACGTGCCGACATTTCACAGTAGGCAGTGGTTTTCAGTAAATAGCAGAGAAAAAATTGCTTGTTTTGCAGCTGCATTCCAGGGTTAATTTGCCCTTGTTGCTAATGACAACAAATTATCCTAGGAGGGTTGTTTGATATAAACATAAAATCAGTTAAGTGCATCTTTTTGATGCCTTACATACTACTTGCATACTACTAAGGCTAAGGCTTTAGAATTTAATGATTGGTGTCTAATTCTTTTGTTTTAGTAGTGCATCTAAGACCATAACCCACACAGTGGAAATGGATTTCATAGATCCAACGTAAAACTTGTCTTTAAAACTAACAACATTGCCCTGTTTACACTAGGTGATGCATCATAACCTGCACACCAGTGTCTTTGCACATCATTTTTAAATTGTCTTTCTCTGATAGTTTGCACAACCATAAGCAAATTGTTTTATACTTGCTGGTCAAATCAGTTCAACTTAATTTATTTATATAGCACCCACACACAAATAATTTCCACAATTAACAATAGAAATAGCTTTATTTCAAACAGCAGTCTATGAGGAGCTCAGTTATGACATACACATATATTTAAAACCTGCCAAAATGTTAATATCTGTAAAAGGTACTTCATTCTGACAAACAATGCTCATATTTACAAATGTGAATTAAGTAAATGCAAGATTTTAATTGTAATTTTTTACTTTAATAGGAATTTTATACATTTGTTAAAGCTCATAAGTTTGTGGAATAGATATTTTGCAGTTTCATCTAAATTAATAGTTTAAGACACTGCCAAAATCGTAACACAGAAACTAAATTAATCTGTAGAGCTTTGGAACTGACGTCACTGCGTGTGACGTTTACGTCGCTCGGCGCCATCTTGTATGGCCACTGGCGAAAACAAACTTTATTCCAGCGTTTTCATTGTGTTACCGACCGCAGTGAAGTTGTTTTCAAGTTGGATATTGGATATCCGCGCTGTGCGGAGTAAGCGGCGTTTAGCTCAAGGTTGATCCGATTTATGAACGCTAATTCCGGCCAGCTGTTTGCTACCGCTCCCTCCTCAAGCGCTCGGAGGTTCACAGAGGGACCGTCAATTTATGAACCAAACACTCCTGCAAATAAATGCCTTACCGTGTGACCAACTGATACAAAAACGTGGTAATTCATGCTGTTATACGAGACACACTATCCTATATTAAAACCTTTAGTCATATTCAATATTTTTAATAATTTTAATATTAAATATGTTTCCAAATCATGTGACCCATTAACTCAAAATCTGTGTGAAATTGTTCTACTAGACTGTATAGTTGAAGCACACTCATCTTTATTACATTTTGATGTTCATAAAATGTATTACCTCAGATGATCATCACATTTATTACCTGTAAAGGTTCATGATGAATCAAATCTTCATGAACCTTTGATTTTGAATTTCATTCAGATATCATTAAAGACATTAATAAATAAAACTGTTTGCTTATTTATGGTAACCACTAGGGACTGACAGATTTTGGGCAACAATATTCGAATTGTTCTGTTTCTACATGTTGCCTAGAAGTAAATCAAAGTTACTGCACTGGCCTCTACCTCCAGAACTCTTTTCCTTTTGTTCCCTGAATCCTTGATGAAAGCTAAGAGAGCTTTCCAAGGGATTTAAATTATTGAGTAGCAACATGAAATCTAATTCAGAATGATAAATGAAATTACATTAAATTAGAGTCCAAGTCCATGCAACCCATTCGTTGCTGGGAGGATATAGAGGTAATGGTGTGTGTGAGTAAGGGAAGCCGTGTGGGGGAATGTTTTGATGAATTTATGTCTCTCTCTGGCTATAGCTGTAGGGTTTGGTGTGCTGCAGAACATCACCAACTCTCCATGATTAACTGTTCTCTTGTAAAACAAAGACCAGCCACTCACTTGAAAGAAACACTGCCTCCAAATCTGATCAAGCTCTTTCAACCTTGCAGGAATAATCATTACTTATTTTACTCATTTTTTCACTCTTACCTGTGCTGTTACATTCTACTCCTGCCAAAGAAAATGAAGACAGTTAGGGGTGGACTTGCCATCTGCAGAAGTTTGGAGATTTCCCTTAGGGACTGTCATCCTGTTAGCTGACAGGAAGACGAGCAACGGTGACAAAATTTAGAAATACTCAAACTTTTTGATTGGGCGTTATGTACAGGCTAACTCTAGAAAATCGGTATTGTTGCGTGTGTCATTAAGTTCTATCAGGGTTTTTCAGCAAAAAAACTGTCCACAGCCATATATTTTTGAAGCTGGTTTCATTGTGTAAACATCACTATATCAAATCAACTATCACAGTGATTGATTTGCATTCCCATTTCATTTAAACAGGTACAGAGTGTTTCCTATTCCAATACAGTAAAAAGCTTAAGTAAACAATCAATCATTTCTGGCTACATGGAATTGTCGAATGCTAAATTACAATGCAATAG
>CAEFZX010030004.1:0-17263 GCA_903066825.1 Alfaro cultratus | reverse complement strand
TGTGTCCATTCGTTTGCCGTGTGCTACCTGTGGTGAGCCCCCTGTTTCTGCTCAGCAGTGCTGCCACGGTTGTTGGACTATTTTTGGTTGTTGTTCATCATTAAATCATCATTATTCGCTTACCTGGGTCTCCTGGTGTTTTCCCTCACCTCCTCACCACAACGCTCCATGACACTTGTGCAAAGTGGGAGGGAGCTCACCATATAAACTTTATGATTTTACTTTTTCTTTCAAATACTTTTCACATGGCAGAATCTTTGGATGCCAGAGCTCTATCCAGTCATTTGGCTCTGACCCCTGACCTCTAAAAGGTATCTAGAGATTGTACCAACCATCGAAAGTGCTAATAAACAGTGTACACCTCCAACTTTTATACGATGGCAACCTTACTGGATGTCGGAGCAATTTTTCTAGTTGGATCTCCAACTTCCTGGAAAGTTCGTATATTTCTAAGTTGCAACTTGAAAAAATTACATATTGCATATTTTGATTTGTTTAATTAGGCACATTGCTATTATTTAGTCACACTTTTGCAAAAATTTTAAAAGTAAGCGTTTTATAAAGTCGACATATCAGTGGCAGGCTAAACGGAGAGCATGGAGAGCACCGGCGTTTCTTCCATCTCACAAAGATTTTATTAGAAAGCTATACATTATCTTGTCTCATTATCATCCACACCCTCATGAATGTCCCATTTTTATGGCTCCTTTTAGCTGCTGCTCTGACATTACATCAGTTTCTTTGTCATCTTCTCACACTCCACTGTCACCAAGACAGATCTTATTCTTTTTTTTTTTTTTGTAAAATCCTACTTTCTGTCTTTGCAGTAACCCAAACAGACATTAAAAACTGAGACATGCACACACTTGACACAAACATGTCTTTCCATTAAGTTCCTCTTCAAATGCGATAGGCCGAGTCCTGGACCGGCTCTTAATTATATGTGATGTAATTAGCCAGTAGGGAAATTATATTAAAGAATCTTAACTTAGACCTGAGGGAAACTTTAAGCAGTTGGTCAAATTAATGGGCCAGACAATCAAATAATATCCTTGACCCACTTCTGACGTGACTCAAGCTCAATCGTTAAGAAATGCAATATTTTGGGGTTTTTAGAGTCAAGTCACTTATTCTACACTTTGGTTAGTTTTAATTTTACCGATATATAGACCTTTGGAAAAAATGAAGAGCCCACTGCACTGAACCCCGTTGAAAACCTCCTGGTTATTCCACCAAATATTGATTTCTGAACTCTTCCTGAGGTAAAACATTAGTATTGTTGTTTCTAAATGGATGTGAACTTGCTTTTCCCTGCATTATTTGAGGGCTGAAAGCTCTGCATCTTTTTAGTTATTTTGACCATTTCTCATTTTCTGCAAATAAATCCTAAATTTTTTGCTGGGAATTTTGGAGACATGTTGTCAGTAGTTCATAGAATAAAACAACAATGTTCATATTACTCAAACACATACGAAGAGTGAAATCAGAGAAACTGATTTTGTTAAGAAAATGTTATGATTTTTTCTTTCTTTCCATCAATAAACTAAGCATGCCATATTTTAATGAGAAGGGGGAAAAAAGCATTTTTTGAGGGTCACTTGATTTCTTCTTTGGCAACTTAGAAAAACAAAATTGTATACTCTTTAAAACAAAAATTGGTTACTCTCTCAAAAAAGCTTGCTGTATTTAGCCACATTTAATGAATGGGTGTTTCTCTGCTTCGGCTTCTTGTGCTGCTGGACTGAACTTGTGCGGTTGGGATTAATACTTTGGACATCGCCAGACTAAACTGTACTCTGAGGAGTGTTCAAAGCTTCAAATGCTGTCGAGTTCAAAACCTCTCCACAATGTTACCACTGACCTGTCTAGTGCATTCATTGGTAGTTCATATGTATTTGCTAATTACCACTCCTTTCACATTGTTTAATTACAAGACATTTGAAAACTAGAAATAATGTAGTACTTTATTTTCATTCCTTTTTAAACTAAAGATATATTCTTCGCTCATATCCATCAGTACTTGTTATGACTCTAAAACCAGCAACTTTCAACAACTTTGTCTCCTCTATTTTTATGGAGATGACAGACAAAGGTTCATGCGTCGACCCTCCTTGACTGACATTTTTCTCGACAGTCTGCCGTAGTCCTTCTGCACCTGATCTGAACTGACACATATTCAGCAGTGGGTTCGTGACGACATCCCGTTGCTTAATTTGCAGTGATCGACTCTGACACATACCAGAATCTGGAGCCCTGCTTAAAAACCTTCAAAATATTTAAATACCCACTTCATGTGCACTCAGTGTTGAAGGCTGGGTCAGAAGTTGATGTGGAGAAAGGAAAGAAAGGATTCACCACACCTGTCTGTTGTCCTAATAATGAGTTTTTGGATCACATGACTCAGAAATTGTATCATTTTCCAAAGGAGATCAGCGATATTTGTGTGTGGGAAGAACTTGGGCTGAAGAAGCACTTTGCATTCCAAATGCAGCCTTGGAACCTTTAAAAACTAAACCAGATGATAACGCCGAGCTGCGGCAAATGTGTGTGTCGATGAGTTTGTTTGTTTTCGCCAATGAATGATTCACTTGGCTCATCAGTCGGAGGGAAGCAGCTGTGAGCAGGATCAGGGAGGAGAGTGGAGTTGAGGAGGCGAAGCGTGTTGCGCGAGGCGGCGCCATCATCAGTCCCTTTGGGTGTTTTCGATGCCGCTGCTGACACAGTGTAATTTGTTTCCTTTCTGTTGTTTCATTTTGTCATCCATCTAATCGAGTCGCCGCGCTCGTGTGTTATCTTCCCCACGCGGACACATAATTGGTTTGCAAGGTGGCTTTTTGTTTGTGACAGTCGCGCGGCATATGGGGGAGATTAATGGGGAGTGCGCTAAAAAACAATCGCTTCAAAATAAATAAATAAATAAAAAAACAGCTGCATTAAATGGGTGCTGGGCTTAGAAAGTTGAATAAGACAGAGGGAAGCTGTAGTTTTCCTCTTGGGCTTATACCATCACTTATCAGCTTGATATTTAGCCATTCAGACACAAATCCTGCCGATCAAATGATTCTCCTGCAGAAAACTTTGGGAAGGAAGGAAAATCTAATATGGCAGATTTAAAAAAAAGTTGGGGAGAGAAAAATAAAACCATTTTGGAATCAATCGGACTAGTCTCTAAATATCCCAAGCCATTTCTTTGTGTATTAAAGTGCAGCGCTAGTTCTTATGTTCCTCATAACGTGAAAGGAAACTAATAAACCCGGGGAGACAATACAAAATTTTCTTGCCCTGTTTTACCTCCCATGTCCCGTTCGTGCAAAGTCAGCATCAGTTTGCAGAAGTTTGGGAGAGTCAGCAGGACCTGTTGGCCAAAAAAATCTGTTAGTGAGAGAGGGAGTGAGGGGAACCAACTCAGCTGCAGTCAAGCAAATATCTCTGCTGAGCTGGAGCCAGACCTGGATGCAGCTGGTAGTGTGAACTGAAAACACATGTTGATGTCAGCTAGTGAAAAGAAAAATAAAATAAAGGCCGGGACATGACATCAGCTATGAGATTTATTTATTTCTTTTCCTGAAAACTTTATTGGTAACCATACAGCATTACAAACAGAAACCCTTAGCAACAATACACATTTAGCAAACCGTCTACTAACTTCTTACAATCACATTGTAATAAAAACAAAAAGTCACAACGAATCAAAAATGCAAAACAAAGAGAACTGCATATTAAAATACAGTAAATAGTGACTGTTATTAAGATATATACCGTATGTTCAGGTAAATTTTTGTTTATGCATTATACTGTTGTCTCATACGGTAGAAATCATAACATGTAACAGAAAAACACTAAAACAAACAAAATTATCATAGAAATTATCCAAATTAAATTCTAAAAATCCATTTTTAAGCAACAAAAAATTTAAAGTCATTTAAGCTACACTGATTTCAATTTATGAGAGAGTGAAACAGAAATATAGTCTGTCCATTTTTCTAAGACGATCTTCTGTTACTGCCACCTACTTCAAACTGTTGGCCTCTCGCGTTCGATAATGTGCATTTGGTTTTGAAACATTCTGCAGACCGTAAATCTCTGCAGGTCCGGTTGTTCCCTACGTGATTCCCGATCTCTCAGCCATGGAACGAGTCTGTTGGCGTGAACTCTGTCTATTCCAAACCTGCGAGTCGTGTAGCTTGTTCCCGGCTTCATGGCTTTCTTACAGTAAAGGACGTCTTGTTTTGCTCTCAGCTTTTCACAGTCTTGCCCAGCAAGGGCACACAGTTCATCACAGTGATGATTAATCACCGAAATTAAAGCAACAACATGAATGTTGATACAGATTCTAAGGCACTGACTTGAGGGAATTGGATTTGTTTGTGGCTTCTCTACTTTTTAATGAAAGTATGATGATCTTTGTTGCTGCTTGAGTGTAGTTGGAAGATATCCTGCTTCCTGGACTAATGCTTTCTTTAGTCGTGTTCTATAGAGCAGTTTCCACCACGCTGTTTCTCTCAAAGCAAGACCATTGGTACTGTGGATAACACAGAATACTAGGAGACTCAAACTTTGAGAGAGCCAGGAAAAGAGACTGACAAAGTCTCAGCGGGGGCAGTTCTTCAGACTATTGAAGAAATAAGGAGGAATGTCATGTTCATGAGCTGTGATACTCAGGAGAAAGGAAGAGGAGAAATGGGGAAAAAATTTAAGGACAAAGAAATACAAAAAAGTCAGAAAATAAAAAGTGTACTGTATGTTTGTGTCTCAAATTTAATTTCTTTTGCATAATTAGCTTTTATGATTACATATACAATTAATATTTCCTTCAAAATTGAGTGCCTTGAAGCTACAGGGCTGATCATTAAAATGCAAATCTAGCAGGAAAAGAAGGGACAGCTTCTTACTTGATTACTTTGTTGTAATGGTGTCTTTTTGGCCAAAAGAAAAAAAAAAAAAACAATTCGTATGCATTTGGAAAGTCTGGATATTGTCTGGATGTGGATGTCGTCCATGCACAGGACCCAGGGACAGACCAACAAACAGAAAATAATTTTTGATGAATTTATGGATGGAAAGCAGATTGAAGTATTTGGATATTGTCTGTCTTTAGAGTTAGCAGTTAAAGCAAATTTACAACCAGGGATAAATTGCGCCTTTTCCCACATGTTGAGCTGAAACAAAACAGATGTGTATCGCCAAAACATTACAAAGGCCGAAAGTTCGACTCTTCGTTTTGTAACATCAACACGGGAAATTTAAAGACTTTAGAGTTTACTTAACTTCATTTCCTAGTGCATCAGTGGCTTTATTAGCGCATGGTAAGAATTTCCATCCTAAAACAACCAAAACACATCATCTTTCTGAAGGTACCATCACTTTTTAGAGATAGTTTGACAGATCAGAAACTGGCCTTGAACAAAAAGCTGCTGCAGTCTTATAGCAACCCCAAACATCAAAGAACTTTAATGGGATTTTTTTTTAGATAAAAGAACCAGGACGGTTGCCAAATGTGACAATTATGTTCTGAAAAACGAGTAGAAACGGAACATGGAGTGCCTGGGAAAAAATATTCATGTCTGTTTTCACATTTTGTTAGCTTTTTGAAATCTAAATGCATTATATGAGGATTTTATGTGACAGACCAACAATACTAATAGAAAAAGAACGTGATTCATTTCAAAATCTTTTTGCAATTACAGATGTCTTTACAAAGAAACATTCAAGTCTCGCAACAGATTCTCTATTCATTTCAGTCTGGGCTTTGACTAGACCATTCTAACACAGTCTCATGTCTTTTTTCAGTCTCTAAATGCTCTTCTTCTAAAATTAACATGCAGTTTTCTCCATCCGTCCTCCAATAACAGCTGACAACAAGCAAACTTACATTCAGCGATTACAGTGATTGTTCAAAATGACATAGTGAGCACTGGTACCATCCGTGAGCTGCTTTGCTCAATTTAAACTTGCAATATTCTCCCCAGGCTGCGATTGAGAGCTCTATTTTGGTTCAAGAGAGACACTTAGACACTGAGATAAGTGTACCTCAATTTTGTCTTCTGACTTGGTTTTATTAAAAAAAAGCACAAAAAAAAACACACACACCCTGATTTCCATCATCTTTGGCAAACCATGAGAAGGCAACCACAGTGGTTAGGAACTTCCACCACAAACCACCAGCTGGCTGCCATGCTAAATATTTTTCTCTTTAAGGTTTTATGCTTCCTAATTTCCACCTCCGAGGAAATCCTTGAATCCTGTGACGGCTAGTTCCTCCGCAAGGAGTTATTTGTCAGCAAACAGAGATTTGGAGGGCTGAAAGCTGTTTTTGAAGACAACATGTGATTCAGCTGTTTGGATTTAATAATCAGTAAGGTACAGTGGGGGGAAAATAATAAAAAAAAAAAAAAAAACAGGCCAAATTGAGTGGGAATGAAAGAGGTCATATTCTGGTATTAGAATATCCAAATTACAAATTCCATGCCAAAAAGATGATTGAAAAGTTGTTGCCTTATTGCCTTTTTAAAAATAAGACGATGACCAATTACATCATGGCAACCCCTGAACCACAATCCTCTAATGTTTGCTGCCACTGTTCCCAAACCCAGAAAGGCAGTGAAGCATTTAACTTCCGTCTGAAGTCTGCCACTGCACCACAGGATGCTATTTGTTGGTTTGGATGATCAAGGCGGACTGTTTTACAACCATATGGTTGCATTTTCCGGCTAAACTAATGGTTTGAGGCCTGCACTTTACTTCCTAAGTCAGCCATTGGAAGGAAAACTAGTACAGGCAAATAAAATTAATTTAATCATCTTTTGGGTTTCATTAATTTTTTTTTATTCAGAGGAGTAAATTAGTCAAAATAGTTAGTCTGAAACTGAATATTTGCATTAAAAAAAAGCCATCAGTAAATTATCCTTTCATGTCCTTGAAAAGTTCAACCTGAAAAAAACAGAAGAGTATAGATGGAAAATACATTTTAAATTCCAGTATTCTCTTTTTGCATTGTTAATAAGTCACTTTAAAAAAAGCTTTACTTAATAAAAGTAGTTCAGTTGAAAACAGCTTGATGCTGTTCCTCTGACTTGGATGTATTGCAGACAACAGTTTTGTTTTCTTTTCCAAAGATGCATTTTGTTTGATTGATATATATATATATATATATATATATATATATATATATATATATAAGGTCTAAATCCAGAGACCAGTTTATCAAGTGCTTTGTTTTTATTATCTCCACCAGAATTGAAGATTTCTTAGCATTCAGTCTAAAACTCTTGCATGACTTCTTCCATACTCTCAGTTCTGGTCTACAAATACATTTTTAATGACTCAGAAAAATATCTGTAAATACTGACAGAGAGGAAAGTTTAGGAGTGAGTTGTGGGACTTGTGACCATCCTGTTTATTTTTAATTTTTTGCCATTATTGGATCTTTATCGTTTTTATTGTAAGTTGTTGGTTCAGTACAGATGTATTATTTAGTGTACCCATTCACTGGCTATACTGGCTTATCCTTGCAGGGTCGCAGGGTGACTGGTATCTACTTCTTGCCATAATTGGATGAAAGAAACCAATTTAGAGACCATTTGTGTTTTTGAACTGGGGGAGGAAGCAGGAAAGTTGATTTTGGGTCAGGTGGCAATCCCTGACCAGCCAACCTCAGACAAGCTCTGAGCTGGTATAAGGGAACTATAAAGAACCCTAAAAGTTTGCACTTGTACTTTAAATTGGGAAGCCTGTGTAGGGATATCGACAAAGAATTAACATACATAAAGTGCTTTTCAAGGGTCAAAAATTTAATAGCTGCATTTTGGACCAGCTGCGGATGATCCATAGAGATCTTACTTAGGCGGGTAGAATGGGAAATAAAAGAATCAATACGTCAGGAGATAAAAGCATCAATAACTATTCCCTGCTCAAACACTATAAATTATAGCCCCTCGGTTTTCCAATATTTCTTACCTGAAAGAATGAAGAACAAACAAAACCCTTCAAATAATGAGTTATCAGAATGGGAGCGCATCAATAAAGTAAGATATATTTTAAAGACCTCAAGTCTTAAAGTTTTACAAAATCTGCTTTATTTCCTGGTCTTTATACCTATGAAACATGTTTTTCCAAACACCAATATACATAAAAAAATAGAAAATACTGTGAAAACAGCTTCAAAAATATAGCATGAACCTCCTCTTTATTCCCACCTGGGAAGGCCAGAGATGGACAGCAACACATCAGCTAAAAACAATTACATAAAAGCAACAAAACAGTAATGCAAAAATACAGGAACTAAATGCATCATGACTGCTACATACATCATGCATGTCCCACAACCTTTTGAGAAATAGACCTGAATTTATCCTCCATGTTTGGACCTATAAGAAGCATTATTAGGTATATCTATATAGTGGCGTTGCTTTTTAGAACAACTATTATTGGAGCTGTATGTTCAAATGAAAGATTCAAGGTAAAATACACAGGTAGAGATTTTCAGGACATGGTTAGTTATGGTTATAAGCATCCAAAATGGTAACATTTAATATGAAAATAAAGGTCTGAAACAGATTTTTCTGAATGCAGCGGATGACACTGGATGATATACAGTATGTAGGCGTAAGGCTACGGCATTGCAGTGGTTTCAGTCTTACTTGAGAGAGCAAACTTTTCCAGTCAAACTCTGGGAGCTGGTGTACTCTGCTACCTTTTTTTAATGTGGGATCCCACAGGGCTGGGATTTAGACCTCTTTTTTTCCTCTTTGCGTCTGCTTCCCCTTAGTTCTGTTTTCAGAAAACGTTGGGGTTTCCTTCCACTTTTACACGGATGACTGTCAGTTGTATTGATAGGCATCCGTCTGGACTTCTCATTAGAATCATTGTTTAACTGTCTTGCTGACATAAAGCCCTGAGTGGCTTTGAATGTTTTAAACTTCAAAAACATATGTGATGGTCTATAGGTCTATGGTGGCACATCTAAGCACTCTTAACATAAATCTTGGCTCCTTCACACAGTGTGTTAGGCTGATCAAAAGTCTGGAAGTAAAGATGAACGCAAATCTTAAACTCGGATGCCAGATTAAGCCTGTCAGTTAGCCAAAATTAAGTCAATTACAGGTAGCTTTTTGAAACGGTGATTCAAGCTTGTGTTACATCTAGGCCGGATTACTGTAACTTGCTTTATTTTGGGATTAGTAATATGTCCATCAGTGGTCTTCAGATTGTGCAAAACGCTGCAGTGTGACTTTTAACTGGAACAAGAAGCCCCCATTTTGACTTCACTCCACTGGTTGCCAGTACATTTCATGATTTGTTTTAAAGTTCTTTTATTTGTTTTTAAATCTCTTCGTGGCCTCCCCCTCACCTCTCCGAGTTATTATTGTTACATTCACCAGCCCCCTCTCTCAGGACTGCCAACCAGCAGCTCCTTGATGTGCCTAAATCAAAGCAGAAACTTGAGCAGACCAAGCTTTTGTGGTAGCTGCCTCAAAGTTGTGGAACGATCTGCCTTGTGTAAATGCACACCACTTTGCAGACCATTGGTTACTTTAAAGTGCTTTATAGACCAAAATGCTATTGTATTACACGATATATTATGGTATATGGTATTGTAAGATATGTACATGGTATATGATATGGTAAATGGCATAAGGTACAGCCTATGATAAGGT
Organism: Alfaro cultratus; assembly: GCA_903066825.1. NCBI lineage: Eukaryota > Metazoa > Chordata > Actinopteri > Cyprinodontiformes > Poeciliidae > Alfaro > Alfaro cultratus. The sequence goes on along the minus strand of CAEFZX010030004.1, from coordinate 7,607 downwards.
ATGGTATACTATGGTATTGTAAGGTGTGGTATGGTACATGGCGTATATATAGTATAATGTATGGTATGATATGGCATTATAGTAACCTATCTGTTACTTACACTGGATCCCTTTATCCTACAAAGTGAATTCAGTTTAGGAAGCAGGCACATTTCTTGAATTATGAATTCAAATAACCTTTTTCACTCGATAATATTTGGCTTGATGATATTAAATTCCTCCGTATTGGTTTCATTATGTCTAACATTAAAAGGTAGTATTAGTAGAACCCGAGTTTCCTAACTTAACACTTCGCACTGCGTGAACTTTGACAATGTTGTCACTGCTATGTTCTGCTGCTGTGATAAATCAACTTTGATGTCAAACTAAATTATTCCTTTCCCCTTCTTAACTTTCTGACTAATAATAGGACGGGGATGACAATAAATAACAGCAGACTGACACCTCATTCCGTTTCCCATCTCCAAAGCCTTCAGCATTATACTGACATACACAAAAGCATAGCATCCACATCAATCTCATACAGACACAGATGCTGCTCAACACATTCCACCTGCCTCACCATGTCTGCCAAATTAATCTGAGTGAGGAGATGAGTTTGGGATGAATTCATCTCTGCTGGATGAGAGAGCAGCTCCCATATGCTGGGCCTGCTGGGAACCTGAGAACCATATCCTTATTTCCCCGGAGGTGCCCGTCGGTGTAACCCAGACCGAAACATGGAGACACTAAATGGAGTTGAGATAGGACAGAGTTATCTGTACAGAGTGCAGAGAGCGCACACACACACACACACACACACCAGCATAGATACGAAGAGGTTCATATCCTTAATGTGACCTATTTCTCCTTGTGTTACCTGGTGTTATGATCGCTTCTTATGTTCTGTCTGTGAGGCAGCCGAACGTCCGGGGAAAACTATTTGTCACCTTGAATTTAAATCAGTACAGAGCCTGAACAAAGTAGTAGAACACACACGAGCAGCAGATGGGGAGAAATATGAAGCGTGAAACCAGAGAAATGTTCCACGTGCTTGAAAAATAATCTTCAACTGTATGTTCACGAGTCAAGATATTCACATGAAGACACTGATATGAGCAACAAATTGAGAGCTGAGAAATGCTCATCTCTCTGGGTTGGCACACATTTGCATGGCGGCACCATGGACAGGCAGACACTCGCAAGCTTACATGAACAGTCATGGCTAATAATCAAAAAACATTCAAACTCCTTTAATATAATAATCATGCCTCAAGAAGAGCCTTTTCATCCCTAAAATATTGTTGGAGGCATTTTACCAATAAAGTCAAACAAGCTTTAAAAACTCATAGACTGGCAACCAAAAGTTCAAGTAACAGGAAACTCTTTTAAATGGGATTTTGATTTTGTTGGTCTTTAGTGGTAACGTTAAACAGTAGGTTGCTTAAATTAACACTGTGTAAATGCCCAAATTATTTCTTTAAATGACAGATTTAGGTAAACAGTTATCTTTTCACCAACATTTTTCCTGTGACTTTAAGTAAAATCACATATTTGGCATGTTGAGAATCTCCCAATATGAATTTTATAGAAAATGTGAGGAGCGATCTTAAAACTAAGCCGACATAAAGAGGAATTTACAAAATCTAAAAATTTAATCGTCAAAAGTACGAGTAGAAATGTGCAAAACAATACTCTCCAATTATAAGAAGGGTTTGTCTGCTGTAAAGTTAGTAAAATTCTGCTAACAGTACCAAAAAAAAGGGTCTTATAAATATTTCTGATTGCAATGTAGATCAATAGAGGTAAAATCAGTAACAAACCTATAACATATGGGATGGAGGAGAAGGTAACAAGTCTTCTCTCTAAACAGCCAAGGAAAACTCAAGATAGTCAATTTCATGAAAGGGAATTTAATCCAAAATGATATTATGTTTTTGAAATCCTAACAGGCAGGCATGTGGTGGTCAAATCTCGACTTCTCCTCCTTCACAAAGCTTTTTCCACATTGGACCACCACTTGCAAGGAGGAGTGTAAAGATTCAAGTGCTATAGAAGTTAGGCATTAGATGGGAGAGTACCTGCCTCGGGTTTTGTGGTTTTAGTTCTTGGATGTCTGTACTAGCCCTGGGTAGTCTATTACAAACACTATGTTCAAGCATAAAGTGGTTCATAAGTGTACTTGCACCATGTCTGTTTGGCAACAGGTCTAGCTGCGAGCCTATAGTACCAGGCTTACTGTGCGGAGTTTGGTTTGCTTGTGGATATGTTAGCAGGTTTCTAGGATTCTCCTAAATGGGATTCAGATGTGTATTTTTAGAGGAGATATTTTCAGAATGAATTGGGTGAAAATTTATACTTGCAACTGTGGGAACAACATTAGTAACAACACACTGAATGGCGCCACAAGAGCCTTCCCCAGGAGGACTTTCAAACCGGCGGCTATGATGAAATCCTTTTCATGGACAATTATGAGCACGCAGAGAGCTTTGCAGATGAATGTGGGCCCTTAGGGGAGTTCTTTCTCTGCTTTTTAAATGTTAGACTAGCCTATATTCGTCACACAACAGCTCAAAAATCTGGTTTTGGAAATGGTCAGGACATGTGCAAATAGCCGTATTTGAAAATGTCTTGTATTTTATTGCATTTGTCCAACAGGTCAGTTGGACAGTAGAGCATTTTTTTTAAATACATTTGCGCCCATTATTCATTTTAGAGTTCTAGTCCAAAAGTACAACCATCAGAACATAATGCCTTATCCCAAGGATTTGAGCTCAGATTGGATGCTTCCCTTGGTCGAAAAGACCTAGCAGAAGATCTTTGGCATATGTAGAGTACAACCAGTACTCATAACCAAAATCGCTAAGGCGTTTTCAGAGTTGTTGTCCACAAATCCATTTCCATCTAATCCTTTCATAAATTTTAAAAAACAGTTGAGTTTTTCGTATGTAACTGCTGTCCCATAGTTTCATAGCTTATTTACGATCGTCCTTATTGGCCTATTTTAAACGAGGTTGTGCTTTTTCCAGCTCTTGACTAATAACTTTTGTGCAGTGATACTTTAATGTTCATTTGTAACCTCTCTACAAACTATAGTTAAAGGATGCAAATAAGGGCAAAACAGTTTTTGTTTGTTGTCACTTTATTTTTCATTGTTTTTTAGTGACACCTGCTTTAGTTCTTTTTCCCCTGCAGTGTTTACATAGCACAGTGTTATTCAGCCCTCCAGCTTCTCATTTATAACCCTCCCAATGCTGTTCCACTGTCTGTTAATTAGACTCACAGATTCCTAACTACAGTGATTAATCTTTGTGGACATTAAAGCTCCATGTTTTCAGTCACCGTTTGGTAGATTTGTATGTTGTCCTGGTCCAGTTGCTCCTGGTTTCCTCCCATCGTTTTGTTTCAATGTTCTCGAGTTTTACAGGGTTTTTTTGGAATTATTCACACTCCTCCTGCCTGCATTGGGATCCTTTAAATTGACAAAGAATGACAGGCAACTGGTCTTCAGGAAAATAAAGATTTGTAGTAGCAGTACCTCCCAAAATTGTTCTATAGTCATGAAACTTGCAGCAGGGTCATTGGAGGTAATGTTGAACTCATCCCCTGAATCAAAGGCTCTTTGATGGGCCTTTGATTCATAGAAATGGATCATAGAGCAACAAAGGAAGTTTTATTGGGCGCATTCTTCATGCTTTTCCTATCATCATTTTAACAGTAACCTCTAAAAGAGAAATGTGCCGGTGTCATGCGAACAGAAAAGACACACTGTGACAACCTCATGTAAATTATACGTTATTAACATTAGATGGTACAAACAGAGTCAGCAAGGATAAGCAAGCTAGCTCTGGAGGGAACTCGATGATGTAAGTAAATAAACTCTTATTAAATGAAACAAAATGGATCACAAAAGGCCAAAAAGAAAATACAAAAGACGAAAGATTAAAATGTGACAAAAGCTTGATGCATAACAAAAGAACAGGAACAAACCTGAGGCAACGCGCGCGCCGATGGAGGGAGGAATTAATTAAAGGCAGGTGTGGGAGTTAGTAAGCTGAAAGCCCGTGTTCAGGGAGGAGAAAGCAAAACCAGCTGAGGAACACAAATATGAAGCCAAACCCTAAAGCCAAAACAAACAAATATTTGAGCAAAATAAACTTAACCTAACCCAAAAACTGTGGAAGACAAAGCCATGAAAAAACAGCACAGGAGCAGAAGCGGAAACTAGGTTTTTGCCTATTTGCATGAATTGTTTTAAAAAATGCACAAACTGTTGTGCGAAATGTTAATAGCAATGTCAGAAATGCAAAAAATAAAATATAAAATAATTTTATATAAATAAAACTATATAAAAATTAATTATATAAAATTAATTAGATTATATCTTATATAATATAATTATTTTTATATATTATATAAAAATAATTTTATATAAATAAAATTATTTTATAATTTTATTATTTAAATAATCTCGCAATACTTTGCATAATATTTTAGATTAATAGACTTTAACACTGCTGCTCAAAGTATATCATATGTGAAGCAGGGCAGGTTTCTCATATCTTTAACGCTTTTATTTTTAAAGTGTTATTACGACTGTCATGATTGATTGGTATCCTCCTCAGGCACTTGGCGCCCTACATGCTGAGTGTCATGCATGCCAGTGGGCGGAGCTACGGCACGGGGTATTTGTTAATACCCCGTATTATGAGGCTCTAAATTAGTCTCATTGTTTATGAGATCTTGTCGTTCATTTAGATCCAGTTTCACAAGCTTAAGTTACAGAACACTGTCTTCATAAAGATGCATCTTTTTTCCTAGCAACCCTTTCAAACAAGTCACAGTTTTACCAATTCTCATGGCATGTAGTGTCTGTGGTGGAATTTTTAGAGGCTTTTGCAGATAGATCTGGAAGAACATTCACTCCTGGGAAGATTTATTGGTTTTCCAAAACTGGTTTCTTTCTGTGAATCATTTTCTCAGTGTAGAATGACGGTCTAAATTGTGTGGAAATGGTTTTTTAACCCTTCTCGGGTTGATGGGCAGCAGCAATTGCATTCATAAATTATCTTTCATTTATTTTCTCTGTAGAGTGTTTTTTTTTTTAATAGCTGTATAGAAAAAATATTATTAAACAAACTTCTCCATGTAATAGTCTACAATAAAAAGAAAAGGTCAGCAGGAGCTCTGCATAATAACTTGGATAATATTTTACGTTAAGGACCTGATGGAAATTACAAAGAGATTTGTCATTGTAATAAAACAGTTGCAGGAGTTTTAGCCACGGCTGCGTTACGCTTCGACAGACGAGAGAAATAAAACAGGCGCTCTGGACCTCATATGTCATACTCCGGACGCGCCGTGTCTGGATATGCTCAGCGTCTATTGCTGCGATGAAGTCGTATGACACAGCATGGCATCCATCACACATCCATTTAAATATCCCAGAATTATCTTTAGGTGAAGCATGTCTTTTAATCTTAGTCTTCAAATGAGCTATATATATACTGTATATATTACAGTTGTAGTTTAATTAACTCCCAGCAAGCTCCAAAAGAAAAAAACGATTTTGGAGAATTTTAATGCTTTTATTTTTAGGCTCAACCGTGGCCACAGGGGCACAGATGTCCATATACAGTATGACTTTCCCTGCAGGCATTCATAACTCATAACATAATAATTCCGCCAAATGTGATTGAGGAGAAGATTACATTTAGACATACATCTCGGCACAGACTAAACACGGGCTGCAGGTTTTTCAAGTAAATATTATGGCACAGCTGGAGCAGGCTAATTCCTTTCATGAATAACTAAAATTGTGGCATAACTGAGCACACAAATCTCCTCCGAAATCATACTCTGCTTACCGCATATCCTGCAATGTCGTACGAAAATCAGATACGGCTCTGGTTTCTGATCGCTATCTAATAGACAGGAAATTAGATGTGTGAGACTGGGGCCAAACTAAGCAGACGCGAGTTTCTTTAAAGTCTCTGATTGGGGGCCCCCATTGGCAGTCTGTAGGTTGGTAAAGATGCAGTTACATACAGAAACGGAGGGACTCGAACTCATTCACACACACACCGGCGCAAAGGCCAGGAAGATGAATGATGCTTGGGCTCGGAAGGTTGCACTTCATTAAGGAGGAGGACAAACCCAGAGCCAAACTCAGTGGTCTGTTTATTCTTTCTGGTCTCAAATGAGCCAGACGAGACACCGGGAAACAATGCTCGGTATCAGCCGGTGGCCGCCAACGCGCTCTTACTCTCCCTTCAATGTGTTCCATATCAACCACACAGGTCTGCTAAAGCTAACCAGTCAGCATCGCTATGATGGATCACCCAGCAGGACTGGAAGTCAAGCTGGGTCTAATGTTTTCTCCTATGTCCCATGATTATTATTACACCCTAGGACGAGTCGTCTGTCAGCGGGACGGCCTCAGGCTGCGTTACCGATACGGCAATGTTTCATCACGTGCATCAGGACTTCTGTTGGTTATTAATGCTTTTGTGTGAAGGCTTCGCGGCAGCTGTTTATGGAGCCACATGTTCATGTGTCAACAGAAGAAATATAGGAACTTTCTCAGGGAGTCATTATGAGCCTCGAACTGCTGAAATGGTAAATAAAACCCATTTGACAGCGAGAGTTAGTTGAGCAATTTGCACAGAGCTCATTCACACACATACCAATATTTGATATCTGTCATAAAGAAAAGCTCAGGGCTCGGCGTATGAGCCAAAGATACGGAGAGCAGCAAAATTCCTCAGCTCATTGAACTTTTCGACATTTTGTTCAGTCACAATCACAAACCCAAACACAATTTAGCCTGATTCTGTCTGACTAGACCAGGGGTCGGCAACCTGCGGCTCCGGAGCCGCATGCGGCTCTTTAGCGCTTCCCTAGTGGCTCTCTGGAGCTTTTTCCAAAATGTTTGAAAATGGAAAAAGATGGGGGTGGAAAATATATTTTTTGCATAAATATGGTTTCTGTAGGAGGATAAACATGACACAATCATTCTTAATGTTTTCCAATGCTATAAAATTGTGTAGAATAAATATTAAATTTCAACATTTCTGTCAACGAAGATTTGCATCATAGCCTGTGACGTTTCTCCCAGCTGGGCGGGGCGCGAGGCAGGTGGCTGTTGTAAACAAACCGAGGGGTGTGTGGTGGTGTTGCCATGAAGAGCAAAAGAGGAAAATTGCCGAGGAGAGATTCTAAAATTCATGGACCGAATCATTTGCTTTCATTGCCAATGCGGAAGGATTACCTGAATGTTTGCTCTGTAGCGAGAAGTTGTCAAATAACAAAAAGAGTACCGTAATGTCCGGACTATAGAGCGCACCTTAATATAAGCTGCACCTACAAATGTTTAGAAAAAAAACTGGAAACGTACGTATAAAAGCCGCACCGGGCTATAAGCCGCATGGTTCAAAGCGTGGGGAAAAGTAATGGTTTATAGTCTGAAAAATCTGGTAATGTGGAAAGACATTTCCAGGGAGGCGCTACATCAGCTGCTGCATCCAGATTAAAGTTACATCTTAAGCTCCATGTTGAGAAGCTGTCCAGTGATGTCCGTAAACAGACGTCACATTAAACACATAAGAACACAATCCTGCCATAGGCAC